>JBAJNP010001888.1:0-54485 GCA_036877545.1 Yasuhikotakia modesta | reverse complement strand
CTATCTTATCTTAGCAGGCCTGTAAAATGCAACTCTTGTTTCACTGAGACGTCTGCTTCCCTTCAGTCTGTCACAGTAAGTATTCAGGCTTACAACTTTGACAAGTCTGTCTTATTGATCTCGGTATCAATAATGCGTGTGAGTGTTCATAGTTCTGCGTGTGACCTTGAGAGGATCTTTAGGGATATGTTCTCCATAACACAGTAAAATATTTTTGGCAAGTACAGTAAACAAAAAACACGTTAGTGATCATATTATATTTTTCCAAAGTGACTTAGAGAGCGCACACATTTATCATCATATGCATTGGAATTCGAACACACAACCTTGGTGTTGCGAGCGCTATGCTCTACCAGTTGAGCTATGCATTATCCTTAATAGTCACACATTTTTCTTTGTTACATCTGTGTCCTTTGTCCACAGGTCTGTAGCTGCTTATTAATGGAGAATGGTGTTGGAGAGCTTGAAGTTATGATTAGACATCATTAGCATGGCCTCAGAATATCACACGTCCTGCAGGAAGCAACTGTAATTATTACAGTAAAATTCTGTTCTCTGTTCTTTCTGTATTTTGTACAGATACACTAACACTGAGGTTAGATAGATACTTTGGAAAAAAGAGGTATTGGATAACATGATCAACAACCCAAGCATTTTATTATTGTAATTTGTAAAGGTGTTTTCAAATATTTGTCTCTAACAATCATCTAATTTGTTAAATTACGCATGCATTAAATCCTGACAATAAGAATGTTTGTTTTGTAATATTGCTGTTTGTTGCATGAATTTTCTTTGATATGTCATGATAAACATACTGCTAGTTTTTCTTTTTAAATGTAATGTTTTGCTGAGATTAGAATAGTTAAAAAAACAACATTGGACCATTCATAGGCCATAAGGCTAATAAGGCATAACACACCATCACAAATATAAGTAAATGTTACTATATAAATCTAAATAACTAGACAGGTTTCGCAAGGGTATGTTAAAATCTTTACAATTATTGTAATCTTATCTTGCTCTAAGTGTTTTTTTCTGCAGGGCTGTTTTGTTATTTTATTTGTAGAACAAAACACAAAACATTTACTCACTAACATGTTTTTGCTCTCCATGGGCTTCCAATCCGATGCGGCAGAAACACAAACAACTCTTTTTTTTTTCTTTTTCTTTTTTTTAGAGTGAAGATAATAGTACAATATGATTGTAAAAAAAAATCTGTGGTTAAAACATTTACTAATGGTGCTGTTACAGGCTTCTGTGGTCAGGCGAACATTATATTACTGAGATTGCCAGCTACAGACAGAAGGAGAGGTTTGTCTTCATTCTAGAGCAACTGGCAATAGCCGGGTGTCACCATCTTGCATTTGGCTTGCTCAGCTGCACCACATAATGCTTTAGAAACCACCTTAATTAGAGTCGACCGTGCATTCTAATGCAGTTTTGCTTGGCAGTATTTAGGAACATTTCCCCATAGACTAATCCCTTGTGATCCAGACTGTTGGATCTCTCCTTGAAAGTGAGAGAAAGGTATTACTGCAAGCCTCATTGACCAAAATCCTCCAGCTTTTCTCAGCCAAAAAGCCTAGTAAGACTGAAGCAAGACAGAAAAGGGGAATTGATGTTAAATATTAAATGTGATTGTTGTGAAAGAAAAACAGCATTTCGCAAAAAAGCTTTTCGTTTATTTATTTACTCATTATGGTAAGCAGCCATTTCTGAGAATGCGGGCGGCTGAGTGTCATAAATTAATCCTTAACTGCAAAAGGCAGCGACACCAATCATGACTCATCTGCAGCACCATACTGTAACTAGCTAAAGCATTATAAACAGGACAATATTAAAAGCTTTGTTTAGCGGGTTATTGTCTTCACGAGCTGCACGCTGTAGTAATATTTGCATGTCTTTAGCAATAGCTGGAGGAAACAGACGTTGTACTGTTGTGGAGTGTTTCCTTTTAATAGGGCTCAATACTTCATCCAGTGCATTTTGACACTTACCTACAGGTCTATTTGACCTTAAATACTTTGTTAAATGTCTGATAAAATATTTTACACCCTAGCTTGATGTACAGCTCAAGGCAAGCATGCTCAGCAGTTATCAGCTGTGTATAAGAGAGAGAGAAGGAGAAGTTAGGGAAGAGGGAGAAAAAAGGTAGAGATGGAGCCGCCGATCTCAAGCGGCAAATTAGAGCTCCCTCCGATCGATAGCTGGAGGAGCTTTGCACAGATTTCATTAGCTAGCAGACGCGCACAGTTAAAGCAATGCTAAGGGGTATTGATGCTGGCGATTGATTGCACAGTCTTATTTTAAAAAAACGTATACATTGAGATGTGATGCTGGGACTGGATCTGTACCTTAACCATCGATAGTCAGCTGTAATTACTGTTGATTCAGCATATCAGGGCGTTTTAGAGGTCACACAATAAAAGATTTAATCATCTCAGACATTAATATTGAAAGCCAGTGTCTTAATAGTCCTGCTTACAGCCCCTTGTGTTTACAAAACTGGTGTTCAACCTCTCTTTACGCTTTAGTTTTTTTAGATTAAAAAATTATCAGGTGTTATCTGTTCTCCTGTAAGCATTTATTTATTCAGCAGGGCAATTTCTCAGTCGGTGGTCTGTCAGAGAATGTTTCACTTTGTTGGGGCCAAAAGCCCTGAAGTAAAAATCACTTTGAGGTCCTCTGTTAACTTAAACAAGAGAACCTAATTTACCCCTGTCAGTCTTGTATTCACTGTGAGCTATCGATCTCACTGCTCCTGAAGCCCTCAATCAAGCGCAAATGAATGAATAGAAAAGTTTGCATTTGTTTTAAGGAGGCCAAACAAGAAACAGGTGAGACACCACAGGTGTGCACTTTTGTAATAATTATAGTGTGTGCTAGTCAGAAGGAGGGATGATGCATTTGGAATTCTGTCAAAATAAAACTTCCTGACATTCTAACTTTTAAGGCAAGTGAAATACAGAGCTCAATTGATCATACTTTATTGAGATTGATTCCAGCACTTTGAGTGATCAATCTACAGTGGGCAAAAAAGATCAGAGGAATGATATGCACATATGTAAATTATTCATTATTGTTATGATTTATAACTTGGCTGTGTAATGTTGGTCTTGCGACTTTAATATTTCATATCTTCTTTGATTTTTGCAGTCATCTGATAAATGTGTTATTAGGTGGCGATAAATGATTAATAGATAGTGAATATATGTACCTCTCTCTCTCTCTCTCAGTGTCTTTTTTTCATTACAGTGTGTCACATTTCATCAGGGCAGTACTTAATCTTATTCCATATGCATTTTAATAGTTACAATGCTACCTGTATCACGGAGGGAGCTGATGGGATGTAAATGTCTTTGGCGGTTCTGGCTGACTGCTCTGAGCCCGGGAATGTTTGACATGTTACCAACTTAAACAAAAGAGGTACTTTCTGATTAATTAATGCAAGCTGATTCTTTAGCTTTTTTTAATGGCCGTCAAAGTCAGACCACATGGAGGCCAATGTTCTGCTAAAGGGGTGGATAGATAGAAAAAACAAGAATGCAGAAAACTTTGTTTAATTTAAATGTAGTACGTGTGTTTGAAAGATAACAGGCTTCATGTAATAAAATCTGTATAGTCATATATTTTTCCAATATGTATCGAGCATCTCAGAGGAGGATCAAGATTTAGCCCCTCATCGCATACATATGCACCCACAATACTTCTCATTCATAATGAACTGATTATAGATAAACACCTGCAGTGCGGTCTGAAACAAACTCGCTTGCACCTCAGAGAGCTCATAAGCTCAACCGAACGAAACTACTTCCTCCATCAGGCATATTGAACATAAGAAGCCGATGCTAATCAGAAATTTTTATGCAGGTCGCCGTGGCGGGTTCCTTTCCATTTTCAAAAGAGCCGGTCGCACGGTAGAATGTGGAATGATAGATGACTGCGCTGGCAGACGGAGGTTGGATGAACGTGTGCATTCCATCCCAGGGGAAACCCCATCGGGGAGAGACTTTTCTCTGTGGGACGTCAATCTATTTCTCTTGTGTCTCCTGCAGAGAGCGAGTCTATTACAACTCTATTACGGTAAAACGCAGATCATTTTTATTCTGTCCTTATTACCTTACTAAGACAGGAATCGCATGCCCGGTCTTTTCCATCTGTCTCTCCTTCTCCTAAAGGTGAGAAATACTAATCCTCACTCTCTCTGGAGATCAAAGACTAACCTTTAGCCACACGAACAGGGATTTATTTGACACTTTGAAGCATCAGCAACATTTTCTGGTGCAAGCCAAGACATATTTGCTGCTGTGAAAGTTTCTTGTTGTGACAGTCAGATATATGTTTTTAAGTAATTAAGCTTTTTAAACATGTTTTGGTAAAAGCAGTATTATGATAAAGATCATAAAGCTGAATATCTACTAGTGCAGTATAAATCTGTCAAATTATTTTTGCTGGGGATTTTGTTCCCACACTACACAAGTACATGGGAGTTGAGATAAAGCCTACAGTAGATAAATGTGCACCTGTGCCCTTTTTGTTTCTCTTATTCTCATAATCCTTCAGTTCTATCTTTAGAATGCACATATAATGGAAACGAAGCACTTTTATCTTCTCTCAACATTCCAGGAGTTTTCCTGCCTGCAGTCTCCTGATGCTCTTCGTTGGCGATGCCCTACCCTTGTGTTCTAAATGCAAGAGGGAGAGATGATGAGAGACAGCGAAACCTGGGAGTTGCCCTTGGTCTGCCTTCACTCTGTGCTGTAGGATCAATACATGAGGATGGGGCCTCTCATATCAGGCATATGGGACTTCGCTCCCATTACACAAATACAAGGAACAAAGTCTAGGAGAAATCTATTGATCCTCATGGTCAGGTTTCAATAAACAATACAGTGCAACTGGAGAAAAGACACAAAGAGTAGAAAGAAAAATAACAACCTGAATGAAAACACTAATCTTAAGTTTACCTAGCATTTTGTTGTTTTTTTTCAAAACATTAAGTGACAAATATTAAAAATAATTTTCAATTTTTGGAACATTCAAAATGTATATTTTTAAACATTTAATGTTATTGCTTAATATTAACATTTCGCTACCTATGAGAATGTGTTTGATATGTATGATGTTATAAAATGATGTCTTATGTGTGACGTTCTAAAAACAATAAACTAACATTTAATTGAAACATTTTTGAAATCTTTGACAGAACTTTAGGAGAACGTTAGCCACTGACAATGTTATCTTGATAGTGATGCAAACATCTGAATGGATCTCAAAGGCCGTTTGCTTACATATACTCTGGTCATAAAAAAATTGAGCATCTTTGTTATTATACACAAACATAACAGAGTCATTGAATAATCATTAATTACTTCCTTTTTTTAATAGTGCATATATTAAAACCATGAGATGGAGCAAACTGTGATTAACTGTGGTATCAATGCATTAAAGCAGTGGAGCTGAAATGGTAACATTCATTTAGGGACTGTTTGATTGCCAAGCTGTTTGATTATGGGAATCAACTTCTATAAGCCGCCAACGGAAATGCTATTCTGTCGGTAATGAGATGCAATGACAATGTTGATTAACAAAAAGAGTCCTCTCAAACATAAAGCTCAGAAGTCAGATCATGTTCACACACTGTATAATGCTAATATGTGCGCGGAGTGTGACCACAATCAAATATTTCCCTTGTAATTGTTTCCAGCCAAGGATATCAAGACAGATACGAATGGGATACGAGTTTAATTAAAAGCACAATGGAAAAAGCAAGTCCCTTGTTGGCTGCCTCCCACTGCCATTGACTGTCCTTGCCCATTATGAGATCTGACTAGTCGGCTCCAGATGTTGTATGTGCTTGTGTCACCCGTGCTGGTGTGAGAATAGGTGGACGGACGATTTGAAAGTAAACGTGTCTCCTCTGCTATGTTAATCTCGTCCTCTCTAGCAACCGCCGTGTCACTCTAATAAAGCCCCCAAAGACAGATACTTAAAAAGAGTTAAGAGTAAATTAACCTTCAGGACTTTGCACTTCCCTTTTAATAAACTTTATGCATCCATGTTCCATACACACCCTCGCCAAGGACGCCCCCTCGTTTAACAGAAGGCGGTCAGAACGCGGCGTCCCTTACTGGTGGCAAGCTTGTGGAAGACCGACGGTTGGGACAGTAATGAAATAGGAGAGTTACAGTAAATTTCCTCTGTTCACCTTGTGAAATGATTCCCATAAATCAATTGATATTCCACCCTGCTCTTAATTGATTTGTTTGTTTGCAGCATCTAATTATGTGTTTAACGACAGATGGATCTTCATTAAAGGTTTATTGATTTTAAATGCCTTATTGATTTTAAATATGTACTTATCATTGACAGACAAGCAATTCATCATTCCAGTCTGGTAAATCCAGGAATAATACCAGTAAAATTCCCATGAAATGCAATTGAAAATCCACACAAAGGGAAAGAATGCCTGACAGGTACTGTATATTAAATGAAACATGCCATACTCAGAATTCAGGAACTGTGTGTTCAAGATAAACTAGTGACATAACTAGAATTTAGAGCTCAGTACTGTCGTATCACTTTCTCCCAGCCTTTCTTGTTTGACATGAGCTAATTCTGGCTTAGCTTGAATGAACGACTGCCTTTTTATCTCTGCCCCTTAGTCAGCTGCTATTTAACACCGCCGATTCCATTGTGTATACATGCTTTTCAGCAGACTAAAACTGAGCGGTGTTGTTTTTTCCCCCCAATGACTTTAGGGATGGAAAGGCACACCAGGACTCTTAATACACCTAGTATTTAAATAATCCTTGCCTTTCTAAAATCTTTTGATGCCTTTGTTCACTTTGAGAAAGTTATCATTATGCAGGCCACACTGCTGGTGGAGAGTGAAATGTAGAATCACTCTGCCTACCTTTTCTTCCGCATCCTCTCCTAGCAAAGAACATCTACATATCCCTTTCTTCCTCTTATCTCTGACTGCAGTCGCTGAAGCAAATTCCCTGCACCACCATGCACCCAAAGCACTGCAAACTCTAAAAGAATCAGCCACGCTTATCTGTGGCTGCTACAGAGGAAACTATAACGACAGTCGGTTATCCCTAGAGAAGGACTTAATAATTCAGTAGCGCAGGCGTGCAGGTAAAGTCATTTCATATAACCAGCGCTGACTTATGCCGGTTACCTGGGCGTTTGGAAATACTGTCAGACTGTACATAATAAATGATATTTATCTTGTGGTAAACATCTCTTTGGGTGGTATTAATTTAATGTTTATGTAAATAATGATGTTGCAGCTAATATTACTAATTGTGCAACATTATGATACATCATTTTTTATTTTCCGATAATACCTCCTGCAGGAGCATTTATCCTCCTACTCTTGTCTGCCATCTATTTCTGAAGGCATATCTGAAAGTGTCAAAAACATTTTGTGTTTTTCACAGATAATAAAATTGGACCGAGTTTTGCTCAGCAGTCACTTCAAACAACCAAACAAAAACCATAGATGTGCTAACTCAATACAAACATGCTTGTGACTCAGCTCTCAGAAGAGGCAAAAGTAAAACCGATCTGTCTGCACAGAACGTCTCCTGTTGTCGCATGCTGCCACAGACCGACGCTACCATCCTCAAATAACCAAGTTACAGAGACACATGTCAAAACATCCAACATCAACCTTGCTTCCCTTTAGTCACACTAAATATTTCATAGGTAAGCGTTTGAAATTATGAATGTAGGATACTCTAAATTTAATACTGTGTTATTTCTGTAAACTGCTCTGAAGTGAGGAACGTTGCCTTTGTCAGATGTACCCTTTCTAATCTTTTATGACAGGAGTGGCACAGGGGCGTTTCAAATGGGTGGAAATGCACTAGATTGCTCAAAATCACACAGTTACATTCAGTCGCACACATGCACACAGGTGTATTTACCAGCTTTTGGACCCCATCCACGGCTGCTGTGACTAATCAGAGGGAGTAATGTGTAAACATTTATACAAACATGTCAGTCACATCTTCGAGTTCTCAGCTTCAATCAGTGGTTTATTTGTCTTCCTCTGGAATGAGCCGTACACAGAAAGGAGGATGAGTACTTGTCATCTTTCACAGAGACAGCCTTGAAGAGAGGAGGAACATGTTTCAACATTTCATTGAAATTACATTTGAAAAGGCTTTCAATTAATGTTTGTATGACAATTATTTGGCATAAGAAAAAATTATATTCTAATGGTAATTTACTGACATAGTTTAAACAACTTTTTAAATGGACACATTTACATCTAAAGAAATGAATTAAAACTAATGAATAAATGATGAATTGTTAGAAATTCAATTAAATAACTGATTAGATTAGAAATAGTGTTACTTGAAAGCAATGGTTTAATTGGTCTATATAATGTATTTTACAGTATGCCATAACACTTCTGAGGCTCAGTCTTTGGTGTCACAATCAGAGCTGTCATGAGATGGAGCACAGAAATGTCTCAGGCCTATTGCTAGTGCTAAAGGGTGTGGGTAAAATAATGTTTGGCACTGCCCTGATCACAGTTGATATTTTACACATAACTTGGGTGTGCTGTGCTACAGGTAATGTCATGCACCTGGTGTAAAGGCTATGTACATTCATTAGGAGGAGTTATGAGTACTGGAACACACTGCCTGTGGGGTTTTGCAAAACTCAGACTCACTAAGAATCCAGCCTGGATATCCCATGTCTCAATGTGGACCTGAGGCCTGTGGGCAGTCTGGCCTGGCCACCATGGTCCAGTGATCACTCAGGTTGAAGCCCCTCTAGCAATACTTTGGTGAGTCAGCAAGGTAAGGTGCTTATATGAGCTTTGACACTACTCCGTTAGTGGAAAAGCCATCCCTCTGTCCATTTATGGTCTTGCCCTTTCTCCCTCTTCAGACATTTTTTTGTACTTCTACCTCAAACACCTTTAAGCAATTCTGTTTGCTCACAACTTCATAATGAAAACTTTTCCATCTAAACTTCCTCAGGTATTTTCTCGTATCCATCCTCACAGTGGCACACATGCTCCATAACTACAACTTTTAAAAATGCCATGACACTCTCTCCCATAACTCACTCCACAGAAAGCTGTCGGCTTTGGACAATGGCAAGGTTGGGTTCGGTCTTGTGACCTCTGGCATTGTATGTGGAGACGCGTCCCAGATGAGCTGGCCAGCGGCCCGCCGTTCCACCTCGGCGGGGGCCTGGGCCGAAGCAACTTGGCAGAGGAAACGACGGGCACAGTGACCTTGCTTAGCTCTCTAATGGAGAGTCTGGCTCAAATCCACCTCTCAGCCTCAGAACGGAGGTTGCTTCCCAATCAGGGGCCATGATCCCTCTGCTAGCCTTTACTGCCCCCTCACATATCATACTACTGACACTAATTGTCACTAGCAAATGCAGCTGATAAAAGCTTTGCTCTACAGAAGAGACAATGAGTCAGAGACTGGCAATGCTTGAGGAGCTAGATAAGCGTGTGGGTGTCAAAATCTCAAGACACAACTCAATATTCACCTGATTTAGAACTAACACTGACCTCATAATAAATATAAACAACAAACTCATAATCACTTTTCCATCTATATTCTGTATTGTCCATGGCTGTTGTTTTCCTATTGGCATTTGAGATTAGTAAGTGTTGTGTTTTCTCAGACAGCTGTCCTGGTAATCAGTGTTAGCATCATTTATGCACTTGTAAATTGCTTTGGCAAGAATTGTACATTCTTTGGTAAGAAAGCAAATGTGAGAAACATCACTCCACAATTTAAGTCATTTACTTATGGGTGGAAATTAAAAACAGCTGCACAAAGCAGACAAACAAAGACAATAATCTGTGTAAACTGGAGATTACTGTCCGACTGGAGAAACATTCCTAAAGTGCCCTGTATAGCTTCATTTGCGAAAATGGATGAAATGAATGTTGTGCAGTAATTGAATAAGACAGCAGTTGTGACAGTCATGTGTTTACATTAGGAAGATTAGTGTGTTATTGAAAATGCTTTATTTTAAATGCTTTTAGACAGTTCACTGCACAAGGACCTCTGGCCAACTTCCACAAACTGTCACAAACTTAGCACACCTTTATATTGATACATAGCGACAGTTTAAGAAGTGGGTTTTACAGAGACTTAATGACAATCAATGCATGCCTGAAAGTTTGAGTAAACTATAGTCTCAAAAGAGCACAAGAGATATGTCTTAGGCTATATTGAAAGATTTGAAGGTTTATGTCTTCAGCTATCAAGAAGTGTATTATATTGCCATTTATGACATCTTTACTTTAAAGGATGTCTTTAAGTGTTTCAAGGCCATGGCTACAAAAAGCCCATTGGCAAGGTTTTCTCTGAGGTTGTAATTACTCCTACTTTATGTTTAATACTAGCACTTAACCTAAAAACATTCTTCTAAACAGAAAGCTGTTTTTCCTAATTGTGAAAAATATGTACAGCTATGTGTAAAATTAGTCAGTGCTAATTAGCTAAAGTAGTACAAAGCAATAAGCCAAACGCTTCTGAACCCTAATTTCAGAACTGGAATAAGATAAACCCAGTGGACTTGATGTTAAAATCATTGCCATTAAAGTGCCTCTGGCTTTTAATGAGTGTTTTAATGGTACTAGATACAACTAGAGGTCAATGGAAATTTTTAGTTCTGTCAATTTCCATCCACTTCTGTTCTTTCTATCACAGAAAACATTCACGCTACTCAGATCTAATTGACAAGTACACCAAAGGTCTTGTCGTGGTTATTTATGAAATAAGGCATTTATGTTCTGTTTTTGTTAAGTAGAATCACAAAATTAGACATTCGATAGTCATGAATAAACAAATCTTTTGTATCCAATGCCTCTTTCTATCTCTGCACGTATTTTTTTTTTACATTTTTATAACTGTATTATATGATGCGACTGTCGTCTCTGTTAGTGCAGGTGATTGATAACCCATAAATGACTGCAGTCTCATAATGAGATTCGTTAGGAGGACACAGATTATGCCAGAGAATCATTTGTGAATGGGACATTTAAATATGACAGCTATCAAAAGCTTGTAGGTTTCACAGCCCCACTGTTTTGCTAACAGTATTTAGCACAGACAGTATTTACGCACATATACTTGAGCTATAGTTTGATAAAATTATTTTTTTCGCGATTTAAAAGGTGACGGCATTTCATGTTTATTCTGACAGCTTCAGTTCAGCTAACGCTAACAAATACGTATTTTTATAGCGATAAAAATATCTCTACCGTTTACGTTTATGTTACGTAACTCGTATGACCCAAACAACGTATTTAAAGGGGTATGGGGTGATTTCAGGCTCAGACTGACGTCATTCCAGTGGGTGTGGCCTGTACAGGTTTGGCACGCACCTGTTGTTTGGTAACGTTTCTAAACAGAATAGGACCCTAAATTGGTAAATAGGTGCTTAGAAGCGATCGGAAGATGATCCCTGAGTGTGTTGCTGTATCTGCAATGGGATACCCGTTGGGAATGGGATTTTTCGTATATATTTTTTAGGATATTTACGACTGGTCCGCAACTTTTACACTTGCGTTACTCTTCTTCTGACATGTTAGTTACCGGACAGGCAGTCGTGATGTCATGACAACGGAGCTGTACAACACAAGGTTAGTGAGCGGTTTCATACACGTCTGCGTTACCGCCTGTGTTTTAGATATTGTGGTTGTAACATCTGTGAGGTTGAACAACATGTGACCGTCATTAAATATATATTTTACATCTAATATGGTTATTTGCTATGTTTACTATATTTTACTTATATTGTTTTAGGATCCAAATTTAAACCAAGCAGCTTGTGAGCCTTTATCAGGGCAGGGTGAACTGAGCATTAAGTGGACATTGGTATGTTATACTGGAGTGCTGAAGTGACGACTTTCAGATAACAAGCATCTAAAGTTTCAGAAACCTTTTAAGAACTAGAACTTTCTAGAAAGTGTTGCTTAACCAAACTGAGTGAACTTTAGATTGAGGTGGATACTTGTATGTGAAATGTAAGCCAGTTGCTGTATGCTGCCAGTTGCCAAGGAATAAGTTGTATTTTAGAGAATGTGGTGCATCAAGGTGGTAAGGTAGCAGTGGAAGTGATAAGGTAGCAGTAGAAGTGATAAGGTGATGTTGGGTGGTGTCCATATGCACTCAGGAATTCTAACGCTGGGGACTGAGCTGACAAATCCCATCTCGTCTGTTGGCCATCCTGGCTTTGATGTCATATCATCTCTGCCCATAGCTCTCTTGCTCCCACACCTCAGATGCCTCAGTGAATGCCTGCAAGGGCAGCTTGAAAGCTTGAGGTGATGGAGAGAGACAGTGGTAGCTGCCGAGCAGTGGTACTGACTTAACAATCTCAAGAGCCTTTCTGTCAAATTGTACCATGCTGTCAGGGAAAAAAAAAGAATCGCTTGGTCACATTTTTTCACATGCTTCCTTTCAGTCTCCTAAAAGAGGAGAGGGATTTCTCTCCTGAAGGAGAAAGTTTCAGGTAGATGTCCCTGAGTGTGAGCAGAAAGAGACCCTAGTCCAGGTGCAAGCGTCACCGCTGCAAATCAATCATTCCATTTCAGAGAGATAATTTATTACGGGTACACAGGGTTACGGATTCAATCTCCACCATGTTCTGACTGCCATGTCCAATGCTTAAGCCTGTCATCAGTCTTCATCTGGGTAACTTTTACTCTTCTGTCACCGCCATTATTAAAGTGGCAATTCATCCCCTCTATAATGAAATATGACAGCATACATACAAATGGCGAGGTGACTAAATGTGATAAATCACTTTGTTAGCAAAATCAGCATTGTGCACTTTTTAATAGGAAACTCCCCTGGACTGAAAATGAAATGTTGCTTGTACTATATGTGAACACTTCCATAAGAGCTTTGTAAGTCGCAGCATGGCACAGTTGAGTATTGTTTAAAATCATGACACCATTTTGGAAAACAAATAGATTGATAAGATGCATTTCTTCTGGGCAATAAATATCAGTTTTAAATTAATTAGGTTTAGTTTGTGATTTGTTGCAATACTGAGAATACATCTTGTCTTTTATTTAGTTTCTTTTCTTTCTTTCCTTTGATTTGTAGCATTTCTTCTTCAATGCATCACTGATCTAGGACCACTTATGACAGTCCTCACTGTGTCGATTTCTAAGAAGACCTGAATGCTAGTCAAGTGAATCCATTGGCCTTAAACTTTTTATGTAATATTGAAGTAACTGTGCAAATGTTTAGCCAATGTTTTTAAAGCTGGTTTGCAAAATCACAAAACAGATTTGACAAAAAAGCAATTAAGGTTTATTGAAACATGTAATTTAATCAGTCAGAAATGGATGTTTTTGATGGGTAAAACATAATTAACTTTTTTTTTTCTTCTATATTTGGTGCTTTCTGTAAAGCCTAAAAGTTTATACGCCAAGCCGATTTGTGGGTTGATGTCATAATTATGCAGAGAATATAGTATATTTGGCGCTGAACTGACAGCATAATTACGGTCACAAATTCTGTATTGGAGACAGTGTTCTGTTGGTGCAGTTTGTTCCGTTAGTGTTACTGCAGTCGCAGTTATTTTCTTTTGTAACGTATTGATGTTCCTGTGAGAAATACAATGAATAAGACAAAGCCAAGAAGTAAGTTGTTCCATTGCTGTTTAATTGAGAATTCAGCTCCCACAGTCTACCTCAATTAAAATTGTCCTACAACAACCAAAACAGTATGCCCTCTCTTGTCCAGCTAGTCATAATGTCGATTCCTCCCAAATTACAACAAATGATCAGGGAGCTGGCAAAGAATGCCAACACATGAGTAATGGCCTAAACTCTATTTGGGTTTTTATCATCTCATAACATTAGTTATGTTATGAAAGCTGTGCAATTCCATATTTTCTGATTATCTGCAATCCTTTTGTATGCTTCAGGTGTTGAATGGCAATATTTTGTTATCTCATTAATATTATATTTTTCTTTGTTCTGTAATGTCTACTAAAGATAATGAAAGACCTAAAAATAATTTTCATAATCTTTCATAATCACCTTCATAATCATGAAAAACAGATTATAATTTTAGTTCTAATTGGTTCCATGGCCTACTACACTTTCATACTTTTCATACCATGTGAACATCCACTCATAAAAACTTTCAGTACACACACACACACACAATCAGCACTGTGCTTGACTTGCTGCCCAGTTGCTATCTTCCGGTTTTAGATTTCCTGTGTGATTGACAGCTCTGGTACCTTTAATAGGGTTTGTAATAGATTTGTGATGCCTCTCATGCTCCTCTGGAGAGCATCCCAACAGCTCTCCACTCACTCGTCTCATGTCATTCCTGACGCCTCAGCTTAGATTGGTTTATCTCTCCTACAGGCTTGCTGCTGACTCTCATAGACAGATTAGCACAGATGTTCTATCCTCTATTTACAACACCTTCTTGTATTCTTCCTGTATGAGATGTAATATTCAGTAATGAAATTTAAGAATCACCATTTTACTCCCCATAAGACATGATTTCAATGTTCTTCCCTCAGCATACATTGATTTTTGTAAAAAGATTAAAAAAACTATTGGAAAGATAAAAAATAATTTGATTTGCATCCTTCACTATTTTGTCCTCTTCTAAAATATATTAATATCTTAGTGTTCTACTGCATTAAATTACCAGGGGAACAAAATCAGATTCTAGTGAATTTAAACCTCAACAGGTGAATGTATTTACAATAATCAAACCGTGTGTCTCGCTTTAATCAAAAAAGTCTTCAATGTTTGATTGAACAATAGATTATGAATAAGTTTGCAGTACAGTGGTGTGAGTCTCATAGATGTAGCCTCCATGGTGGCCTTGTTCTCAGGCTGCAGAATCTGTATAAATAAATGGGAAAAACAGACAGAGTTTCAGAGTTTTTCTATTACTTTTCCTGCTCTTTTGATCTTTTATGGCATTCAGGATTACACCAAATTGGCCACATGTGCTTCCAATCGTCTTGCATCAGGTGCTGGAAGAAGAGTGGCTGATTACAGTGACATCTCTTCTCTGTCATAGTGTAAATGCAGGAATCTCTATTGCATGTGATGTATTTGAGCCACTGTTGTGGCTTAAAGTAGAATTTTAATGAAATGGCAAATATGATTTTCTTCTTTGAAAAAAGTATTCAGAAAGAAAGCCCTTCACTGTATGTCGGATACATTTTGTTCTCTAAAATGATTGGATGTAAATGTTTGATACAAAGGTGGATGAGAGTTCTGAAATCCCAAAACAATTGGCAGGGTCAGTAGATATTTTGAGGCTGTGCTCAGATCTTTGGAATGTATATGGGGACATTCTTTGAAATATTAGAATATGATTGATCTTAAAATTTAAATGTTGAATCTATTATTAGTGATTTTTTTTTAATTCAATTTCTCAGCACCAATGGTGTTACAATAAGGGCTTTTAAGAGAAAATATGGACCTTGGATTTGACAGATTTTTGAGGTTTATGAGTCATCACATGATGTCTTGATGAGAGTTTTGTAAGAACTGCAAATATCATTGCTTGTGTGTTAAAGTTGTGTTATACTTTGCTTGCAGAATAGAACACCGTTCGTTTTGTTGCAGAAAATGGTACAATATGTCAATATTGTAATAAAGATATTGTACAAATTATGGCAGAAGTAAAAATGGCTTCTGTGGTATAGACTACGATTGCAGACCTGAATGGTTTCAATAATGACAAAAATTACCAGGCTTGAAAACAAACCCCTGGCCATTGTCAATGCATAAAAGAATCAAGAAAATTAATATCTAGTTACAATAATTTACAATAATCTTGTCTTAAGGACATATATAAATATAAGCTTGTCTTGAGGATAAGAATAGAGCATATTATATAACATTTATCATGACTTTTACTTAACAGTTTATTGGATTTTTGAATTAAATATGCCATTTCATTGCCATAGTGTTTTAGGCGGAGAACAATTATTTACTCTTAATATAGACTATTTAAGGTTTTCTTTCACTAATACCCATTTAGAATCTGTATTTTTAGTAGTTATATAACTGCTTCTAATCCAGTTAGAAATTAGAGGTGGGTGTTTGAGACTATAGGTTTTAGTTACAGTCAGATTTTGCACAACCATGTAGAATAAACAGTACACTAGAGTGTACAACTAATTTTTCACATAATTTTCCTTTAGTGAAAAAACTGTAAAATGATTTTTAAAAATGCGCTTTTTAAAATGTACCAGAAGTAGGGCATTCCTTTTCACATTCAGGCGCCAGACTGCTGATCGGGTGAGTATGTGAAGTCTGTTTCAGTCTAGTCTCATTTCTCAGTGCCTGTCACAGGCAGCCAATACTTAGTCTCATCGCCATGATAGATTGCTGTATTATCACGGTGTGACACCCCACTGCCATCCCACCCTGCTGAGGAGAGCACCAGCAAAACGCTTGAGTCAGCTTGATTGATCCTCTGATTTTTAGGGCTGGATACCTCAGAGATTTGACAAAGTTTTGACAGTTTGCTTTTGTAAGGTCAGCGTGTTTGAATTATCGGACACTTTGATAAGGGGAAGCAACAAGCTCATTCCCATAATGACACGGCATAACCCGCGACCATGGCTACGCTACTTAAAGGTCAGGTTCATCTAAGGTGATTAAAGACTGCAGTCAATGGACCTGCCATAAACTCCGAACAAGCTTTATTGAATGAGGTATAGCAGGATTGATTTGTCCTGGGTACTATATGATATGCCGGATCACTCTAGAGACTGCAGCATGGGTTGGTAATAGACTAACTTTAAAAGAAGCACAATGAAATGTGTGTACAATGCAATTTTAGAAAACATGACTTGAATTCCAAAATATCTCATTATCACAACTAATAAATCCAAAGATCAGAATAATAGTAAAAACAATCATAACTGCTTTTCTTTCTTGTTTCTGTTTTTTAACTAACAAACAAAAAATAATGTTTTTAAATTTTCCAAAAAGTATTTTGGAGAAAAGGCATTTAAGAAAGACACAGCATTTTATCAATGTCAGTTTTCTTTCAGGGACCTTTTGTTAAATATTTTTTCTGTGCTTATATGCCAGTGGTTGTACAGTAAGCATAGGGAGGTACAGTACTGGTGGGGTGGCATCATTTACTTTCATACTGTCTAGTGTGGTGACTGCACTCTATGTCCTGCTTCTTGTGTAAACAAAAAGATTTGCTTCTGTATAGATGCCAGATTCGAACGTGAATAAAAACCCAAAATTCTTTCAGTTTTTCACACAGAGCTGTTGACTGACTTCAGAGAAGTTGGAATATAGCACACAAATCATATGGGCTGCTTTAGGGTTTGACAGTTACAATCCGCATCCTCTCATCCCTCGTCCGTGTGTTCCACAGATGACAGAAAATCATACGGGTTTGGAGCGACATGAGGATGAGTAAATGATGAAAGAATTCTCATTTTGGCCAGACATTTCCTTTGAAAGTGCTCCTAAATTGTTTTGTTATGTACTACTTTTTTTTTTAACACAGAGTGTATAAAATTTTTAGAACGATAAAGACCTACTGCCAAATTGTCCATTCACTTCAATTATTTAAAGCAACTTAATTTTTTTTAACAAAACGGTGAAAATTAAAAAAGCATAATAAGTTGTCATTGTTCTTTTTCATATAAAAGCATTTCATAAGTACTATAAAAAAGACAAAGCTGAAAGAAAATGTTGTTATAGTGTAGGATTTTCACACTTAAGACAATAGCACATTTACATAAATGCATTTGCAGACTCTTTTATCCAAAGCAACTAACGGTGCACTTGGTTATTGATTTTTATCAGTCCATGTCCCTTATGACCTTGGTGTTGTTAGTGCTACTGTATGCTCTATCAATTGAAATGTAGAGAAGCGATGAACAGTTGATTTAAAACAGAAAGCATCAGCTCAATGAAAAACGAAAATGTATTTTTTCCATGTTTTAGAATCTGGCAATAATTCTGATTAATACTGATCATATTATAGGTCATATTATGGTGTACAAATTGTTTTCGAATGAGAAAGCGATCAACAAAAATGAGAAACACTGCATTGTGCTAAATATCAGGAATGCCATTTGTCAGACTATAGCTGGTTTGCTAATACAGTTGTGTGTTAATGGGCCTCTTTTACCATAAGTGACAGTGTAATGCTTTTAGCCAGTTCCCAGTAGCCCAAACACATGCTCTGATGATGACACTTTGTGATGTAAATGATGAGGCAAGCATTCAATTCCACAATTTGACATAATCATTCCATTCTCCAAATCCTGCTGAGTTTAACCTGGGTCTCAGCTGTGCTTCACCTTGTCTGTTCACTGAGGACGGATACTCCATCTTAGTGAGAAATGGAGGCGTTTTAGCGGGCTACTCGTGCTTTGCATGTCTGCTGCCAACCCTCCTGCTCTCCTCACATCTGCCTTGCTCAACGCCATTGATCGCCTGATGCAAGCAGCAGCCGACTTTTGCGGCTCTGATCGTTAATCCTGCACCAGAAGCACACTTAAAAAAACGGGGGTGTTCTCTCACCCTCCTTTAACACATTACCTCTCGCTGGCATTGATTCGGGGGAAAAAAACAAGTAAAAAGTATGCCGTAAACACAGGTTAGGAAATAAATACGCTGGCCTTGTCGACTTGAGGTCTTTGATCGTGGCTGAGCTAATGCCCACCTGCAGAGAAAGGGTAGATACTCGCACCCCCACCCCTCCCTCCAAACCAGAGAACATGGAGACGCCATCATGGCAAAGCTGTACGCAGACGTATCAGCCATCCAAACCAGCTTAACCAACATCACCCAAGAGCTCACCCCTCCTTTTTTCATTTTCAGTATTTTTCACACAGCATAATTATCAACAGTTTTTCAAGCCATTTTAAATTGAGGGGGTGGGTGTTCCTCCTACCCTTGAGCAGGAGGGTGAAAATTGCGTGCCTCTCAGAAGGCCAGAGATGCAACAAAGCTAATCAAGCAAGAGGAGAACACATTTGCGTTTCTCTCAGTGTCATTCTTCGTAAATAGATTGGACATCAAGGTGCAGGTCCCAGTATTTTGCACAAGCTGATTCACTAAATATCTGCTGAAAGCCTCTGTGTGGCAAGAGCTGATTGTCTGCAAAGCTTCCAAGATTCTTATTCTATCCTATTACCTATTAAATTGTGACTGATAATCTCAGTTATATGGCATGAGTTCCAAATATATAAAAATATGTTTATCTTTTAAAAGAGGCTCATTCATTTGTAGTTTTGTTCATGTGTAAATTGTATAATTCAAAAACAAACAATGCTACGCTTCTTAGCAAGATCTCAAGTAGATCCACACACACCATGGATTAGGTGGAGATTATTAAATGTCAGACCTTAAATCCAATACTTTTCTCTGCCTTGAAGTAAATCAATACTACTTATCTTTGATAAAAGAGGCCATTGAGGAACAGTAGATCTCCCTGTAATGGAGCAATGTCTGTCTTTTTTGTTTCCCTACCTATCATTCTCTCTTTTTCTCTCTTTCTTTATTGTTCACTCTCACACTATTTTTTGTAAATGCTTGGAAAAAACTTGGTTGTTTTATTTCAGAAAGTATTCTGGCAAAAAGCAGCATCACTATTCAAGATTACATTAGCATGTCAGTTTTAATACATAAAATGATAGACATCAGTAAACTTGTGAATAAACAACTTGGAGCAGTGAGTGTTTGGACTCAGGAGTCAGTGTGAGTCTACTTTCAATTCAAGAGTTGTTTATTTTTCCTCATGCTCTTAGTTAAAGCAGGACACAAAGTAACATGCCACATCGGGCTTGTAAGATTTCAAATGATGAGCAGACGCAGACCTGTGTGCTTCGTGGTTCCCTGCGCGAAATAATCTTTGCGATTACTGCCTGCACCAAGTGTGTATTTGCCGCTTCTCTGTGATTGAGTCTGCCTGATAATTACTGGGTAATCTTATGCACTGAGCACCATCCCTGCTGATGTTTCTCTCCCTTTCCACTTTTTCTTCTCCATGAATATCAAATGCCTCCATGCTGAGGTATGAAAGCAGTACATCTCTTCTGTAGACACACAGACATGAAAAGAGAGAAAGTACACCACACACTGACAAGAGAAAGCAGCAGGCTTCAGACATGAGGCAGCCACTCGTGTCTGGCCTACTGTTTCCATTCAGGTACTTTCTTCTTTTTCTGTCATGTTTCAGATTCAGGGCATTTTCCATTCTGCTTCTTGAACCCAGGCTGCATTCCAGCAAATAGCCACAATACCTCTTCACAAGCGCAGGGTTAGAAGTCTATTGGAGCTGCCGGTAGCTGTCTTAAACGCCTCTCTTTCTCTCTAGGCACAGATACAAACGTTTATTGTAATGTGTAAGTGTCATATTTTAACAGCATTTCTTTAAAAAACCTTAATAAACTGTTTCAGTATGTTTTATTTATACATGGATATTACATTTACATATCTCAAATGTAGACAGTCACAGTATATGTTTTAGCAGTCCATGCATTTCCAGGGAATCAATCCAAAACTCTGCATTGCTGGTTCAGCTACAGGAACATTAATATGTGATCAGAAAAGACTAAGCGCTTTGTATTAAATACACAAAGCAGTGAAATCACATCAGTAATCAGAGGTAATTACTTTATTAACTGTGAAGCCAATACTGTATGTTTTAGCCAAAGCTTGCAACAGAGTTTTTTGCTGGCTGCAAATAAATCTGTGACAATTCCATTGAGTTTTCCCAGCATCACGTCCTGTTTGATAAATAACCTCATGTAAAATTCTGACTTTAAGCAGTGAATACAGTTAGCTTCTCACACACAGATAATTAGTCCAGTTTTGTCTTGTGACAGGCTGCCTTGAATCCTTTTCTGCTGTACAGTAAGATCTGCACATATACAGTTTTATAGATTTGCACATATTCTAATGTCAGAGTAATAAATCTTAAATGAATATACCACTGATAATAATAGCATGTATACATGGCTTTATTATCCTGTTTGTTTTGTATTTACATTCCTGTATAGCTCAATGCTATAGTCGCAAAGCAAAATCTTTAATGTGTGTAAGTCACTGGTTCAATTATTCAGGCTAGATATGTTTTTATCCAAAAATAAACCAACTTGTCAGCAGTTTAAGCCACTTATTTCTGCTGTGCTGCAGATCTTGTTGCACAGGGCCGAAGATCAACTATGGTTACTACTATTATGGCAAACAATAAATGAGAATGATCCAAACAGGACATGAGCTACAACAAAAAAAAGTGCAATATGGTTTAGATTTTTAAGGAACACACATACTAAAATGCAACCATCTACCAAATACATATAAGGTGAATGTAAATAGTCATAATAAAATATCAGACTTTGCTTTTATCAGAATCTAAAGTTATAAAGTCTTAAAAGTTAGATAATTTATGCATATCTGCTGTTTACATTTCCAAATATACCACTCATTATTTTATGTCATTGACAGAAAATAACACGCTTTGTATTTGCATTTAATGCACCGAACCATTTTTCTTCAATACTCTGACTATGAGGATGTCAAAACGCTGAGGACACAAATAACAGTTGCTTGGCTCACTGTCAGTACAACTGTAAACAGTAGCTTTGTCCTAGTAGTGTAGACACTGCGGCAGAGTGCTATTCACTCTAAATGTAAATGAGAGGGGTTCGGAGTGTCGTCAGGTAATGTGTGAGCTGAATGCAACAGCTCATTCTCCCCCTAAAAAGACTATTTGAAGGAGGAGAAGAAAACATAAGACACATGTGTGAATCTATTAAAGCTATTCAAAAAAACAATCATGCATAGAAATCACATTTGTGACATACAGTCAAGCAATCTACAAAAGATACACAAAGAAATAAATCGAAAAACTTTTCGTATGAGTTGTGCAGCTTAATGGTTTTAAACTCTTTGACTGAGAAAACCTCTGTAGCTGCGAGTAGCTGTTGTTTTTTGTGTAGAGGGCAAAGCTGGGGAGCATGTCCATTGGAGGGGGTGTTTTTGTATTTGAAGAGAAAAAGAAAGGTAAAACTGACATCAGAACAACACCTGGAGTCTAACCCCAGGACACAGCCTCCCTAGGAGATATCCGCCTTGCCATCACGCTCTGCATAACTACACTCTGATTGGCTTACAGCTTTAGCAAACAGAAGTATATAGATATTTTTAGTGTACATGTTGTGTGCATTTTGCAATTATTTTTGTAACGTGAACAAATTAAAAAAAGAACAATATTTAAAAAGTGTTATGCTTTATAATTAGTGTTATAGTACTGTTTATATTTATAGGTTTTAATTAAATTCTGAATAATTATTTAGAAAGAAAGAGAGAGAGAGTGAGAGAAAAAATGGAACTTGTTGTTTTGAAATTGGAAGTGTTTCAAAAGGAATGGGATAACAATTATGATAATTGCCTTTTTTGCACAGCAGTTAAGTATAAAAATATCTAGTCTTTAAACGATTAATAGAAGCACCGGACAAAAACAATTTCTACCTTTCTATTGAGCACATAGCAGGTGCGTCTGTGGGCTCTGTGACTCTCCCCTAGATGTCAATGTGTGTTTGACAGAGGTTAAAGTATATGGTGGTGGAGGGTAACCACTGTCACGGAACAGCCACCCCCTATAAAAATGCCCCCACAAAGCCATCACATGCATTACTGAGCCATCTGGATACAATGTTTAGTATCACACCCTCACAGTTTTACACGACTGGTTTGTTAACAAGGGGCAAAACTTCCCCCAGATCAGCTTACCCCCACGGTGTGAACAACTGTCTCTGTGAGTAATAAATACAAAGCTTGTTATCAAGTATTTAGTGACATTAACTTGTTTCCTTTTTAATTATGTTGATATAATTGATCTAGCAGCATGACAAAATGTTTAGCCTTAAAGTAAGTTCTTTTAGACCGCAGCAAAATATTATTGACATGTTTTTTTTTCCAACCGCTTTTTAAATGACAACAGTTTTAACTTTGCTCTCAAGTGCCACTTTATAATAAATGCTCTTTCCACTCTTCTTTGGGAATCAGGTGCAATTCATTTTCTATATAATATAAATGAAGTTCTGATGAGAGCAATATTGTAAGGCCCTGAGACACCCGGCATCTATAACTACTTGGAACGCATCTCTCACAACGCCTCCTCATTGTCATCACGCTCAAATACCATTACATTCTTTTTATCGTTGCTCTGTTCACTAAACGCTTGGAAGTATTTTGTGGTAATATTCAAACTCCTTGGCTGTCAAACTGTTCAGTATTTGCTTGTCCTGGGCACTTTCACTTGCCTTGCTACCCCCTTTCATGTTCTATGAATTATATATTAAAATCTGTCATTAGGCTGTTATTAATTTCATTTGCCCTTCTTTCATTTAGTCAAATTATCTGTTTGCTTAATGCTTAAAATAACCACACTGATGTTCTGGTACAGGATGCCTGTGTCTGTTATTAACTTTGCTAGAGTATGTGTGCAATCTGTTTGCAGAGATACATGCTGCTCAGGTAGACCTCAGGTCTAGGACACAGGGGCCTTGCGTTGATACCTGTGCACACGTACCTGACAATCACCCAGTTGATCACTGAAGGGGAGGTCACAGATCTGAAACATATGAGTCAGCAGGTAAACAGGAAAACAGCCAGCTTTGCACTGCAAACGCTGTGACCTACAGACAAGGCCGTTCCAAACTCTCAGTGCAGAGATAAGGAAGGTAAAAAGCCATTACTGTGGAGATGCCAAGAGTTACATTGTCAATACCTGTTAGGAACATGTCAATTTTAGCATTTGACTGGATAATTTATTGTTTGGGTGGATGTGTGTGTGAAGGTGAGAAATGCTTACATGTGTGTTATCAAGGACAATAGATTGCCCAGAGAGAAATTTACAGTATAATTAAATGTACAGACTGAAGGTATGCTTGAGGTATGCAGGATGCTAATGCATTAGAAACATGCATTGTGCATATCTCTGTTTTTGATAATAGAGTGTAGACACATCTGATCAAACAGGTTCAGACTCTTTCTTTATCTGTATGTAAATATGATAAAGGTTACCGACCTGTTTCCTGTATATAAATTATATTTGTCTGCACAAAATATATAAAAAAAATGTGTAAAGGTGGATACGCTGGACTGGATGTTTAAATGGCCTAAAAGCATAAATGTAAATTATGTAAAATATGTAATTAGGGTATTGAAACCTCAACTGTATTTTTAAACATACCCAAGATTTTAGAACGTCAAAGGCAATGGCTAGCTTGTTCTGTGGCTTGTTAGCTGGTTAATGCTGGTAAATGCTGGTTAATGGGAATCCAGTCTTTGTTTGCTCTTTGTTATCGGTTACTAGGGAGAGAAACAGGGATGTGAAGGTCTGCTAGCAATCATTTCCCTGCTGATGGGAAGCAAAGAAATCATTATTGTAATATATTGAAGAACATGCTGCTCTAAACAGTCTTCTGTTGTGTCTCATTCAGCAAGAAGCCTAGTGAACTGAACTGCAATATATTCCAAAGCTAGATAACAAATGATGGTTAACATTTTATTTCTTGCAGGCGCTTTAATCCAAAGAGATATAGCATTCATATAAGTTTGTGTGTTCCTATAACCAAGCTGAGTGACAGGAACACAGATACCAAACCAAATACAAAACATTTAAATTTCTAGCGTTTTCGTTGCTCATTTGGTTTCTAATAAACATAGTGCCTCTGGACATTGAAGGTTGTTAAGACCTTTCAGACTGGGATCTCATTTAGGCAGATTGAGGGAACTTGCAAGAGTTTGTAATAAGCAATTCTCCTACCACATACTGACTTTGCACTGTGGGTTACTTTAATGTGTGACCACAGCTCATGCACATCTACACGTATACGCTAGAGAAAAACAACCATTGCACTAGACTGCTGTAATCAGTTGGTGGTTCGGTATCATGAATGCCCCGAAGGCCTGTGAAGGAGAGAACACTGTACACTAATAAGTCAGCATGTTTAGTACCAGAAGTTGATCCCAAGAGTTTTGGGTCAGCCAACACTTGCTGGAGGACGAAGGCTCTATACATACACAATGTCCTGGAAAGAGGGAAATAATTTATCATCTTATACGTATACATCTTGCAGCTTTGCAATTTGTCATTTTAGCCTCACAATTACTGACAAACACTAAGGCTGTTTGTAAAGGCTAATAATGCAAATATGTACAAACTTACAGAATCAATGACATTATAGTAAAGTTGAGAAAAAAGAGAAAGTGTTTTTGGGGTAAAGCATTTTCAATTACTTTATGCCTTTGGGGTAAATATTTTTTGCCTACAGTTCTAAACATCAACAAGCAAATTAAGGAGTTGTGCTGTTTATGCTGCATAAACAACTTTGCCACTTTCCAAAATTCTAACTACTGTATTTTGAAAGTATCGTTTAATCTGCTTAATTAAATTCTCTATTTAAGAACTGAACAATTACAAGACATTTGCTTATTACCCTCATGACAGAGAAATAATGATCATTTATTGTCATTCAGCACCCTGAGACAAATTTTGTCCTTGGTCAGAATTAAAATTATTACAGTTGAAATGCTAAAGTGGTTGTTTAACTATGCATAACAGATCATTGACTGAACTTAATAAAACGTATTAACAAAATAATTACAAGTATTACACAATGTTCAAAATGTAATCATGGAAAGCATTTCTTTTTTATAAAGTGTCAAAGATGAGAAATTTACACATTCTCGCAGCACATATTGGCATTTTTTGTTCTTATCGCTCTGGTTCCTTAGTTCAATTTGGCACTGGTTTAATTAGGTTTTGCTGGAGGCATTTTCTCGCCAAACGGTTCATCCAGACAGAATCCTGGAGACATTTCACTCCAGTGTTTGTAATGAAGACAGCATGAGGATTTGCAGATGTAGATTAAAGGTTAAGATCCCATCTGTTGTCAATAAGATGAAGATAAGAGAGATAGAAAAGCATGTTCTGAAGCCACTGATGTTCTTCAAGAGCAAGCTGCTGTTGATTTCAAAGCTCGGAATTAATTAAAAAAGTCATCTTTTACCCCAGTTGATCACACTTTACAAAACAGGTTTTGGCTAAATGACAACAAAATACTGTGTGACTTCTTCTCATTTGCATGTTCATCACCTATGATATTGATGAGATGCTCCGGTGCATTTTCTGGTGCTACGTTTAAAACCCTCATTAACAAATTTTATCTCAGATTAGTCCATTAGCTTACCAAGCCAAGCAGTTGATTTACAAACACATTGTCTTCAATCTCTTGCACAGCGTGGGACACCGTGCCCCAGCAGAGCCCCACAATAACATAAGCATTTTAAGCACAAACACAGAGAGGGTTCAGGATGTATTCATTTAAATGAGACCGGAGGGAGAAATTACTGGGAGGACAAAAAGAGATGACTTCATGATTGAGTGGGGTGAATGGGTTTAATCTACTCATGGAGTAATTAAAAGTTGGTAAAGTCATGTGGTAAAAAAGTCATGTGGTAAAATCCTAGTCATGTGACCAGTAGACGCTAGAGGAGAAAGTTCCAATTCCATTTGGTCATGATTGTTGGTTTGACCCATTACAACCATTGTCTGACTGAATTAACAGTTATAAGTCACAAATAGAAGCCTTTACTCTTTCTCTCATCACATCAAATCCTCTCTGTGTAGCCATTGTGTGCTCCTCTGTCTCTCAGCTTATCTTTCCTTCCCATTATTTCTTTCTTTTCCATTAAATGGTGACTTATTGAAGATTTAAACACGTTAATTTCAAAAAGTCTAATTGCTTCCGTTTTTTTTCCCCTTCATCCTCAGCTTCTACCTTGACCCCCTATTTAAATAAGTTTAAAGTGTGTGTGTGTGTGTTATAAAAGGTTCAAATATCCCAGTTTAATATGCAGTAGCAACTGCTAGTAAGCCTTTTGTATTGATTTTCCCAAAAAAAGTAAACACTGTGACTGTTTCAAAACAACCTGACAACATTGCAACATTGACTCATCCAATGGCATTGGTTTGGGGGTGGGGCTGCATGTTTGTCTGGTCAGTGACAGAAGGACGAGGAGGTTGGTTAGCAAACCTGTTTGAAAACAGTCGCTATTTTTGCAGTTCCGTTTAGTGCCGCTAGTGCCACCAGAATTACACACCTCACCTTTAATGCAGTGGTATGTTTATGGGGGGAGAAGAAATGTGCCATATCTCCTCTATGCAGAAGCTCCAGAGAATTTGATTCCTTTTCATGTGTCAGAATGAAGGTGTTATTCTCCTCCTCAAGGTTTTTATCATCTCACAGGCCCTGACAGCTTCAAGCTGCTTTCTCAAGCACATTTATAAACAGTATTACAGGACACATTGAGGAGAGAGAAAAAAAATTGAAAAATACGAAGAAGGAAACATCAATTGTTTAAACATTCTGACTCGTGTCTTTATTAAATCCTGTTTCATTACCCATGCAAACACAATGTTATGTTAACATGCATTCAGGATTAGTGTTAAGAAATTTGTTGACACAGGCTTTTTTGTGTACGTGAATCATTGTGTGTGTGTGTGTGTGTGAGAGAGAGAGCATGAGATCGAATGATTTCTTTTCCTTTTCTTCCTTCTTTTTTTCAATTTACCCTGACAATTATTTCAAAGAGATTTGTGCCATTAAGTCCTGAACAAAACTAATCTGACATTTCTGACACCTGTTTATGCCCCTGCATCCATCAACGATTCTTTTGACTATAAACACCACCTGAAAGGTTTTTCTTGACATTGTGTACATTGTCATTCATACCCAAAGCTTTATTATAGTGAGATAAGTCCAAAGCAATTGGCCTGCAGAATTTCCACAGAAACGCGACACATTCAAAGGGTTTCATTTTTAGTCATAAAAGGAAAACGGTTTAATAACATTACTTTCATGGGCCAAGTGGACAGGTTTGATGTGTGTGGAAGTATAGAAGTCTCTGTGAAACATACCGTAGCCTGCCTTCCCATATCACCATTAAAGCCTGTCAGAGGCAGAGCTTAAGAATAACATGGCAGACATACACAAAGTAATTCTGCACATCAGACACATGACCTGCGCCCCAGAGTGTAAGGAGATTAGTCAGGCACAGGTATTTGCATCCGTGCGCTTATTAGAAATGTTTCTGTCTGCCTTACTTCACGTAATGTTAGCTGACACTGAGCTGAACAGCAAAGATGGGCCTGTGATGGAATTATGGGATTCGTATGCGTGTTATACGGCCCTGCAAACAGGTGATGGTGTACTGTATGTTGTGTGCGTGTGTATATAGATCACTATTTTTGTATTGTGCTTTTCACAATACATATTGTGTGCAGTAATGTGAGTTGGCCAAAGAAAACAGTGGCATATGAGAAAGGAATCCTTCTCTGGCAGGCAGATATGCTCATATGCCAAATATCAACTAGCTCCCTAGTACTTAGAAGTCACATGTTTATTAAAGAAATGATGTACTAAATAATGTTCTAAGAATTAAGATGACGGTTAAATTGGAATTCTATTTTAAGACAACTGGAAGGATGCAGGAAGTCATTAGTAAAGCTGGCTTTCACTGATTGGCTGTTGTAGGCTGTGGATTTTAATAGGTGTGGTTTCACAATGCAAGTAAGGTAAAATTTGTGGAGCATTGAACAAAGCCTTAGTCTGGTCTAGGACCTAGTAGATCTCAGAAGAAGTAAAAATGCAGCATGAATTGTTGCTCTATTGTATATTGTCCTATATTAACATTACCAGGAAGACTGTTCCAAAGGGGACTGCCAAAATCTTCTATCATGCATTTTCATATACTCAGTACTAGCAACAGGACATGGCTTTGTGACCCTAATGAGCGTGACAGAATATACATTAACTTCCAGTGTGTACATTATTTATAATGGGGCGAGAAACAATATTGTGTAGCCTAGTATCAGCAGAGTCTGAGGTTTTCTTAAGGTAATTGTAAGGAACGAATGCAGCGGTGAAAGAAGGGCAGAGGGAGGGAGGGAGGGAGGACTTTTGGGCGAGGTGGCCGTGCCGCGGAGCGACGCTCCAGCAGATGCCTGTGCTAATAGGTTTCATGTGGCTGCCCCTCCACCAGCTCTGAGGGTGATGTGTCACACATGAGCTGCTTTAGCTGCTCACGCTGTCCTTCTCCCCTGCCACTCTACTCCATCACAGTCCCCTGTGCAATTCTCTTGTGAGTTTTTGTAGGGTTGTGCTTGCATAAATGTGTTTGAAGGAAGAGCTTTTAAATGGATTATGTTGTGTAAATGGGGGAGAGGGACACCTCTGATACAGGCCTGAATCTCAGTGCTGCATTTATCTTGTGTAAGGACAGGAACTGCTGATAGGTGTGAGGTGTCTAACCGCATTGGTGCATTTGTTTAACTAGTGACAGTAATGTAGTAATGTAGGCCTTAGTCAGAGTGGATGTCGCATTTAATTTGACACAAATGAAAACGAGCCTGTAAGGGGAGGACAGAACACCAGCAACCGCTTGTATATTGTTCAGTTGATAATATATAAAAATCTCTGTTTTCAAAATGTATTTCCAGAGGATAACTAAAGCTTCAAAACACAGCTTTTAAAAATTAGACATAACCAGAACTCTCAGAATTCAGATGCTTCTGCCATTGACAGAGTGCTACATAAGTTCTGCCCTGTGTGTTTGTTTGTTGCTTTGCTGTGCACTTTGCTGTCAGTAAAAATGTACCATTGGCTCTGTTTAACACATTTTACCATGTTTCTTCAGAATTCTGCTTATTTTCCCTGAAACCCATCGGTGAAAGTGCATAAGCTTTCAACACTGTCTGCAGATTTCATCTGGGTCTTGATATGACCTATGACCTTAGAAAAGTGCAACATATTAAAGTGTAATTCTTTCGCTAACAACTTTGTTATTTCACCTCAGTTTAAATGTGGCCTCTGTTTCAAGTATGTTCTATGACAACATGAGTGGCTGTCTCCAGAATGAGACGCACCTATAAACACACACACACATAGGCATTAAAAAAATATTGGTAATTATAAATGGAGGTTGTAAAAGACTCAATAAGGCACATGCATGTTTCATTAAAGGTCAGAAAGGGAGGGTGAGAGTGATGCAGTGTGGAGAGAAGGGATGACGAAACTGTAGGGATGGGGGTTGAAAGGAGGGAATATTTTCTCTGCTGCTAGAAACATGAATGGGTTTGACCTCATAAAACCCTTGGAGCAGTCTCAGGTTTCTCATTAAGATTGAGTGAGGAGAATCATCAGCGCAATGGGACAGCAAAGTCATCTTATTATTGAATGATCTATGTCAGTACACAGTCTAAGCGTCTATATTAGAAGTAAATTTGGTGATTTATATGTCATGATTACACAATGAGCTTATAATTGACCTTGGAGGAAACAAATTATCATTGATGCAGCATCTATGCACTGTAAGAAAGTCACTGAGAAGCAAATGGCGGGTATTCACGAAGTTTACATAAAATCAGACCGTGGATCTCTGGTTATCACTGATTCTCCCTCAAGTTTACTGCCACCCTACACACACAGAACTGTTTGGTGATATTCTGTTGTGATGCCTGGGGTTAGGGTAGGGGTGCTTACTGGCTCAACAACAGACTCATTATTCCCAATTATGCCTCCCTGAACATCCATCATAAAGTCCTGTTGTAAAGCATGTGGAAGGCCCATTAAAGGGTGCTATTAAAGAAGTCCACATGGGGCTGATGGAGATGGAGTGTGGGCTGAGTAGAGGGGCTGAGGCACGGAAGCTAACGGTACCCTCTGGGTTCCTCTGGAAAGCTTTACTACTTCTGTGTGGAGGATTGAGGTAGTACGGCGGGTGTGGAGATCCACAGCAAACCACCGGCACAGTGGGCTGGATTTATGACTAGATCAAGTTTAGTTTCATAATTAGGAAGTTAGTCCAGTGAGAATAGAGAAAGTGCAGATTCTAATATGTTCTGAATTATACAGTGAGTCATCAGTTATGCTGGCTTTAAGGTAATGCTGTTCCATATATTTGTGTAGCGTCTTATAGAGGCCAGGGAGGTGGTCTCAGAGGGTGTGAGATATCTGGTGTGCAGTGAATCGAGTAATGCTAATTTATTCTATTATCATATGTCTGATCTCTCTTACTACACCATATAGCACACAGACATACCTGTTGTCCATATGGGTAGATGATGTATGTTGTATTTATGCAGAGGGCAGTAAAGTAAATCTGTTTAAACACAAACAATATTTCCATTTACACTAGCCTTACTTTTCTCTATGTGTGTTTGTTTGGCTCTTTTTTTGTCTGTAAAACTGCTTAGTTGGCTACCTGCTGTTATCTTGCTGTGAATGTTTTGCAGTAACAGCCAAAGGTAACATTCACCTGGCCTTATCGTTCTGTGCGCTGTCACTTACAGTCTGATGAGACGTGAGACCTGTGATCTCACGCTAAGGTGCCCTTAATGCAAAATGCTCTTTGAACAGGCAGTGAAGAAATCTGATTACTCACGTAAAACTGGGGGCCATTCAAGTCACCATTGACAGACAGCCCAGCAGAGCATCTCCTCTGAAGGTCAGTCTCAGCTGACCCATGCATCACTATATTCATGTTTACTGTTGCCTTCCAGCATAAACCCAATTACTAGTGTCTGCTTTGACAACCAGCTCCCGATATCACACAGCATGATCACATTCATTTCAGTCATGCTAGGCAACCCGAACTGTGATTAACAAAACAGGAAGGAAAATGATACAGATATTTTACAAATGACTGTGTTAACAACAGAAAAGCAACTACTAAAACAGCAGCTATTAAAATAACAAATATTAGTATGATGATAAACCTGCTTTTTTTTTAAAGGAACAATAAAGAGATTGTTAGATTAAAAAATATTTGGAAGTTTTTTTCCCTCACTGTTTTTTTGTTGTTGTTTTGTTTGTCTTTTTTAATATTGATGGGCAAAGCACTTGGTATTGTGCCCGACAGACATTTCAAAAGACAATGTGTTGCTTTCATGAGCAGACACTGAAAACTGCATCTCAGGCACTTGAGGGAACGAACAGGGCTGGAGGGAGTGAACCATCCTGAGGCAGGTATTATCAGTTCTCTGTATGCTGCTGAATGGGTTCTAAGCTTCAATTCAGAGCCTCTCAAAGGCTGTAAAATATATCTGAGAGGCTTTTGAAAGTCTGATTAATATGATTGAGTTTTTATCAAAAGGTATATGAAGGTACGATAGAGGAGACAGGCTTTCTTTAATATTTTATTTCCCTTCTAGTGCAAACACTATTGTAAATGTGTGGACAATGTTGAGTGCAATCCACCTCTTAAACTATCTATAAAGACATAAAGAATCAATAGGAACCACTGACATTGGATAAATGGAAGATTTGAAATTGTGACACTTTCATTAATAAATGGGGATGTATGCAATTTGATGGATTTCTACCCACACGTATCTAAAGTGATTATATGTAATTGAAGCAACAGCCTTGTTTAACCTCTATTTTCATAATTATAGCGGTTCTTTATCACACTTAGGTGTTAAGTTACAGAACGCGTGGAGTGTGTTCACGCACATTCTCCATCCTCATGCGCCCTCTGCAGGCCGGAAGGGAAAGTATCAGCGCTGCTGTAGCCGTGTTCTCTATGTTCCCAGCTGAAATAATACAAGGACATGTACATTTAATGCAGGCTCATAAAACATTTTAGAAGAAGGAGGGGTTGACCTAGAAACATGGGTTTGTCGACAGTGGGAAAGAGCCCTAAAGCGCTTTACTGGGGCTGTGCAGAAATCCTAAATCTAAACAGTGGAGGGCAGTTAGCTCTGAGGCTTTAATGCACCAAGCAAAGAACGAGTGAATTTCTTTCTTGTCTCTCATTCTCTCTCTGTTTTTCCTTTCTCAACCGTGACAGAAATTTCCTGGCTGGATTTTTTTGTGAACTTTTTTTGGAAACTATTTTTCTCTTTGTCAATTTCTGTGAAGTTCTTTAAGCATAAATCAAATTTATGTAACAATAAATAAACCACAGGTAAAGCATTCATTCATTCAATCAGCCCACATCATTTCAGAGTGTGATGGAGAGTGCCGTCTGACACATTAGCTGCAGGCAGAAGAGGACGCTTAAAGAGCCGTCTTACATTTATAACTCTCAGTAGGACAGACAGATTTATAGAGAAAAGAATAGAAAGAAAAATAAGTGCACAGGACATCTTGTTACTTCAGATGTGACATCATCAGACTGTCAGCTGAGGATACAGTTCAGCTGTATTTTATTATACTGAGACATATATTGCAATAATTTAAACACTATAAAGCAAGAACATTTCCCGTCAACCCACTCTGCTTGTCTGTGTTCAGTGTAAAGCAACAAGATGTGTTATGGATTTCCGGCTAGTTTCTGCTCTACATAAATCATGGGAGATGAAACGGCATATGCAAATCCATAGCCATCTTTCTTTTGGTTACTCTTAGCTTCAAAAGACTCGCATGATGCATCATAACAGATGAATGAGAATACAGCAAGCAGATGACCGCCATCTGGGAGAAAGTCTGACCACTTGGCGCAGACCTCGGGTGCAGGCAATGAGATATGATGGAAAAGATGGTTGCAAAGACACGGGGCACAGAACAATAATTAATGTGATCTAAGATAGCATATTCTTCCCAGTAAATCAAACCTTTTTTAATAAGTATATTTCATTCAGTAATTTGGTTATTATTTCTTCACGCTCATAGGTTTCCAAACCCATTAAATTCAAAGAGTCTTCATGCAGATTTTTACTTACAACAACAGTTCATAGTGTCCAGACTGTTTACTCATTAACGGCACAGTTTCATCTGTCATTCACTGATAATTTACTAACTCAATCTGGTCACAGCAGTTTTACAGCTCACAGGAAATTTAACCATCAGTCTGTTATACATGTTTGATAGACCTGAAATATTCCATAAATTGTATGGGCTGTTTTTGTTTTCTCTCTATTTTAAGTATTAGAATATTTAATAATATTCTCTTCTAGTTTTTTTTAAAATTGTATTTACAGTAATTTATTCCTTTAAGGAAAACATTTGCATAAGGATTTCTGAAAATATCTGTTCTGAAAATAAGATTGGAACAACATAAGAGTGAGTAAATACTGACAGAATTTTTTACTTTTAGTAAGTGTTTGCTTTAAAGTAAAGCTCTCTTTTCCCACCTATAAACTAGAGACATCTAGACATTCCAAGAAACAGTAGCAGAATGTATGAAAATGAGTCAAGCTCCACTTGCTTCAGGGGAAACACAATGAAGATTAGGTGTGCGACTAAAAAGCGTTCCATCTGGTACATGGGCAGCCCATGAAACAGCCCATACATGTGGCAGCCAGAGCATTGAGGGTGGAACCCTCCAAATGGAAGCAGCATCAGCTTTCCTGGCACCGGGTTTGCAGGATGGATAATGAATTAGGAAATTCAATGCAGAACTGCAGCAGGTACTGAATTCTCTTTGTCCTTCAACTCTCATGAAGCGACAAGGAGACTTTGATAAAATAATGAGGATTTACAGAGCGGCTTCTGGGTTTTGTTCAGCTGGTCAGATAGAGAAAGGTTGCTGATTTCTCTCCCTGCAGGGAGTGCGGCGGGTTCTCTGCGCTCCTCAAGCATTGTGTGAGAGGAAATGATGGTGAGCGGAGAGCCATCTGTTGTGCCACTTGGCAAGCCTGCCCCTGCCAGTGTCTTCTCAGGTGGGAACTGGAGAGACTCCCTCCAGTGTGGTGTGAACAAGGCGCTCACAAGATAAAAATCTGCTCAGTATTCACACATTTCACACCACTTACGTCTCCAGATGTGCAAAAGGATTCATTTATCATTTTCTGCCTCCTTTCACCTTCCGTGACGAAGAAGTCGTTACCGTTCAGCGAAGGATGGAGGAGATCGGTCGGAAACCAGAGCTGTTGTAAAGTTTTCTTAAATTCGTCAAAAACTTCCCTTTTAGCTCCCTCAGTGGAACTCAGCATGGGGCGGCCTTTTTAGCAATGCATTCACAACAAAAAAATAGCATTACAATTATTGAAAATGCAGACAGCACCACATGTGTTCCATTACCCCAATGTTAATTATGCAACAGTTTATACGTTCAAAGCATATCATCCAGATGACTCAATGGAAGTTGGGCAGTGAGAGGTAGACTTAATCAGTCTTTTGAGTGCTATACTGTTTTATCTCTGTCTGACTGCAGTCAAGTGAGCCCTACTGTCCTTGATGGAGGAATATGGCAGTGGTGACACAGCGGATGAGAGAGCTCCAGCCTTGGTCAGGGGAAAGTCATTTATTTCCGTTGACCTGCTCGGTCAAGTGGATTGAAGCTGAGCCTCTCGTTTCACTCTCTTTCTTTACAACCCCTGCTCTGTCCCTCCCCTCCGCCTCTCCCTCCCTATTCTTTTCCCTCGCTGAGCGTCTACACCATTCCTGCAATTACAGCACACAGTGAGGATGATGGGACTAAGATTTTGCTCTGTTAAGAGTCAAGACCTTTTCCCTCATGCTGACACTATTAAGCCGCCCGTTTGGGGGAGGGGTTTCAGGACGTGGGGTGTAAAAGTTGCTGTCCTTCTGATGTTCAACAGCTGTATCAAAGTGCTTCCAAAGAGTCCAGATTACAACCAGTGGCAGTCAGTTGCCAAGAGAGCAGGACCTTCTCAAAAATGTGTTTAAAATAAATGTTATTTAATCAGTTTTGTACATCTTGTTTCAGGTAATTTCTGAAAGTATGTGCAAAATGCACATACAGCAGATAAGTGATTGATCAGTATTGATTTACACATCAGCTGTTCGGGCCTCTGCTGATTGCAATCCAGTTTTGTATTACAAAACATTGGGAAATTGAACCCAGCTAACATTAAACAGGTTCTTTCTCCTGGACAAACTGCATGTGTTTGATGGGGGACGTTATAAAAAGTCCATTTCACATCGGGAGGGAGGACCTGTTAGTGGCTCTGAGAAATTAGAGATCATTTTCCAGCACCTGGTGTCAAACAGACCGTGTTTTAATCAACACAAAGCACGAAATGCTCTGACAATAGGGAGCATCAGGCAATGTGAAGGATTGAGCTCCATGCAAGCAGTATCGTCTTGAAAGCAGACAGCGCACAAAAGATGGAAAGCGTAGAATTTGTATGAGCGCTGAAGTTGCACAAGAGGTTGTTTAACGCGGATTTAATCCAGCCTTCTCGTCTCTGCCTAGAGCTCTTAATCTCTTTACAGCTAAACTTATCACATGATAACCGACTCTTCAGTGATTCAACAGTACAAATGAAAGAACGGCTGAATTGCTATCAGCGTTCCTCTCATTTGAAAGTAATATCTACATTATTTGCATAGGTGAATTATAACCAAGCACTTTTATTCCAGCACTGTGTTAAAAAAAGTTTCAAGTAACTGTGCTTACCACAGATTTTCATATTTGGAGAATGTTTGTTTCTTAAATGTGACACTCTGATGTTAATTGGGAGGTTTTTAAGGAGAACATTATAAGTTGTTGACTTCTTGCAAAAAATATATAATTGATATTGTTTCAGATGCTGTGGCAGTGAAGCAGGGAGAAAAACACATGCAGTTTTTTTTGTGCAACATAGCCTGTTTTTTTTTTTTTTAAGGACTGTTGAGTTTTTTTGTGATTTGTCACACTGCTGGTTTAGACCAATGCTATGTTGCTTTGGGCTTGGCACTATGTTTAGCAGCTATTAGTAAAGGGTTATTTATGCCAGAGTAACCTCAGTTAGGGCTTGTTGTATTTCCATATTTGACCATAAATTTCAATTGAAAGAAAACAGAGTGCTGTGGAGTTTAGACAAGCAGAAAACTCTCTCTCACATGTAAGGTGTTAGCCTACCAGCTAGGCTAAATAGCTTAAAAACAGAAGACTTTTTTAGCACATACCAGGCTGACTTTAATAATGTGTCAGTACTCTTAACACATTTGCACATTTGTAGTTTCAATCTGTGTTTCAGATGCCCCTAAGATGGCCAGACTGCACAGACACAGAGACAGACAGATGGTGTAACATCTCTGCTCCTGTTCTCTTACTGTTCACAATAACTCAGTTGTAGAAGAATCAATCTCCTGATGATATACAGAAAAATCCTCTGTATATTAACAGGATTAAATAATGTGATATGTATAGGTTTGAAGAGTTGTTATAAAAACGCTGAATCAAAGCGCTTTTCAATTTTGTTGATAGGCCATTTTACAGATGCACTAATCAGATCTGTGGCTTAATGGACCCTGGGCAGATCCCATCTAAAGAATCAATCATAAGCTCATTTTTATGCTATTGAACACACATGCTGATGTCATTTACATCACTCCATTGAGATCAATCAACATATTTTCCCAGTATCCCAGTATCAGCACGCTCTCAACATCACGACTCTGACGCATGCAAAATAATCCAAGATAGAGATACAGTACAGAATCATTTACACAGCAATAATACATATTCAACAACCGGACCCAAGTGATGTATTAGCAAAACATTGAAAGAACAACCGATACAAAAGGTAAGAGGAAAAGCCGTATGGCCGAGAGAGAACCGTTGGCATGGACCGCCAGCCATGATAATGGCAGGCAAGTCAATGTCAGAGAGGACGAGTCCTCTTCATCTCAATTCTAATAGAGAATGACTCCACTGAATTGCACCAAGCAGCATCTGAGAGCGAGCACATTGCTATTCACCCAGCATCACAGATCAGGTTTAACAAGTTGAGACCTACAGTATGTGTGGTTAGACTACAGACGAGAGGGGAGGGAGGTGAGTTGTTTTCCTCTTTCTCCGGCTTTTTCATTTGCCTTCTTTAATGTGACAAAGCCACACAATCGTTTACAAGGACATCGGCATCTTTATTGTTTCAAACACATTGCCCTTGAATAATGGGAAAACACGCACTCTGAGAGGTTTGTGCGAGATCACTTTGGATAAAACCTTTGTTATTGTCAATTTGTTTCGGAAAGAATTCCTACGAGATTGCACATTTTGTTTTTAAATTGTAAAGTAAGAAGCTAATTGAGGAACGGATATTTGAGTCCAAATACGAATACCGTCTTGATCATTAGGTTTAACATCTGCGTTGCAGTTGCAACATTAATTCGGTGTGATACGCATCTTGTTACTTGAGTCATTCTAAGAATTTACCATTTGTCCGATTGATCAAGACAAGTTATTAGCAGCCATGTACACGTGTCTCAGGATAAACAAGGTCAAGTTGTTTTATTGGAGCATCTGTTGAAACTGCTGAACTTGGAGGGTGATATGCCAATGATTTTCTATCAGTGTTTTTATTGAGAATTAATTTATTTTAACTTGGTTTGGATTTTTGTCCTCCTCCGTACACAATCTTTGTGTCACCAAGAAGGAGGACATTGCTTTATATGTCTGGGAGGGAATCGCCATTAGGCTTTATGAGAATGCTTAGTTGATTGTAACCTGCAAGGGCATTGAAGCCTCTGTTGCTGAAGGACACCACATGTTGCTTTATTATAAGGAAGGGAATAAGCATTTGTTCTATGACTCCTTGTCTATCTCTCACTATGTCCTTTTGTTATTATCCATTCTGAAATGGACGCACATTGGACACTAAAGAGCAAAGTACTATGAAATGCTTAACGTTAAAACACAAGCAGCAGAATAAATTTACATTTATACATTTGGCAGATGTGTAACCTTTCTACCAGTTGAGCTATAGGAATACAGTATAGAATACAGTCCTGTTTAAGATGATTAAACACTGTTGTGTTCACACACAGTATGGTTTGTTTCAAGAGTATACATCCATGCAACAGCCACTGCATTGCACACATGCTCGTTTATGTATATTGCATTTTGTGTATATTGGTTTGCTGGTAACTCACAGCAATGGTGATACGAGCTGTGAGTTATTCAAAGATTTTTCTGTAGATCCAATTACTTCATTTCTACTGAAGGTGCTTCCAGCCGTTGCATGGCTTGTGCGTTGCTTCACTCTACACACAGAACAAATGAAATAAAGAAAAACAATTAAGTTCTGTCAGTTAATGTGTGTGTATATATATATATATATATATATATATATGATTTTCATGACAATTCTAATTGGAATGTGACCAGTATAACATGCAATGTTTTTTTCAAAATTATTATAGGTATCATGTACCAGACTTTCGCTTCAATACAGTATTATTATAGTTTGGGGCAGAGTGGCTTTGCAAATCCTTAGGAAGCATTACATCATTTTCAATAACCCAGTGCTATTGCAAGAACTTATGTGTGCTCAACCACACATTCATATTCTGCAATAAATGAATAAACTGCCCGGTGTGAAACTGTAAAACATTGAAAAACATGCATGAAACATTACACAACTGTGGTGATATGTTCATTTTTTTCTGGAATGAGAAACATTAGCTTCGGGGTTGAGTGCTCTGTTCACCCTTTGTTGGTATCAAGGTTAAATCATTTATATCAAAATGCTGTTTCTTTCTTCTGAAGCCTTAAAGAAATTCAGTTGGACTGTCAAGCTACTTGCATGAAAACAGAATAATGTATTTTTATTATAACATTTTATTTATCTATTGCTTCTAAATTCTGATATTTTTTTAATTGTTTAGGATCTTTAGCGAGGGTTGAACTAAGACTTCTTGTTTTTTATTCTAGCTTTAAAATACCCTTAGCTAGCATGACTTTCCCTTCAAATAACTAGACACACCTGAAGCAGACCTGTTCCCTTGGCAGTTAAGAGGTAACAAAAATAATAAAGCCAAATATTCTCCCTGGATGTCTGTCATAATTGGCCATATGGACTTGTTCAGATGAAAGATTTCTCTCTTGGAGGCAGATGCGCAGGGTTATGGACTTAGCTTAGTGACTGTCATGGCATGGCATCCAGTAGTCATTGGCAATGCCACCCTACATTATGTCTCTGAAGCTACTTTGGAATTTTAGCCATATGTTCCTCAGCGTTTTGAGAGGGCTCTTAATTATTTTATTTGGCTTTCATTGCTGTCCAGTCCTCTGAGAGGAGTACTTGGTCACTGTTTGTCTACAGACAGGAGATGTGTGTGGGTATGTATTGCATCAAAATGTCTTTGCAATGTGTATTCCAGTCTTCAAATCATGGTAGTTAACCTTCCTTAGTAGGAAAAAAATACAATGACTTATTCTAGACAGATAAGACAAAAAGTTCAGATGGTTAGTATAATATATTGGGGTAGCGTCCTTTAGTATTTTAGTTAGTTAATTTAGTTTCTCCAAAAGATGACTGTCGTAAATTTATTATACAATGCTTCATAAAACTAATACCATGCAATTAATTGATCTGCCAAGGCGCAGCCCTTGTTGAAAAATTTTACTAATAAATCTCTGCGGATGATATTATGATATCTTTACTGTAAAAGGCATTGGTAATTTATGATGTCCTAATTTATCTGCTGTTATAAGGTATGGTTCTAATGTGATAAATGCGTTTAAAAAAAAATCTACCTAATTTAAATGTGAATAGTTCAAATATGATACAACTACGTTTATGTATTATGTATTCTGCTTCTTAATTAAACATATGCTTCCTCTATATTGGAGGAATACAAACTCTGTTTTTACACATTTTGGTAGACACTTCACTTCACTGCTAAACTGAATTGCTTGAGCATGTTAATAATAATTGTTATCTTGCAAGATGTTTTTAAGGGTGTGAAAATCTGAATCATAACATGCTTTTAATTTGAGGTTGTGTGTACTGTATTCAACAGCACTTACACCTCAAGTTATTTCCATTACTCATAGAAAGTGCACAGGTGCCTCTAATGGCCCCATTAAGAAGATATCCCCACTCACTTTAAGTTTGTAAACGTATGACCATGACTATAGAATAACATACATTTTAGTCTCAATAGTTACTGTGACTCAGCTAAAGAATATAGTGTTTATAAATGTCATAGTGCTTTCAGTGATGTACCTATTCCAATTGTCTAAGAGAGGTGATATTCAGTGTTATTTTAGGCATAATTCACAATATTGAGTAAACTTTAAAGCTTTAAAGTGAATATGCTACCTCCCCACAAAGCCACTGTAATTCAGCTCAGAGAGTGTGTATTCATTTATCTGTTTCCAGACACAGGGTCCCTTTAAGGTCTGCTCAGGTTGTGGGCTTCCAACCCTTGGTGCTATTTGCATAATGGAATTATGGGAACTATGCTGTGTCTTTAGTGGACCATTAGGCAGAACTTTGCTGGATTGTAATTAGTGGCTTCTGCCCTTAACCTTCATTAACATGCAAATGCAAATCCTACTCAGGAAGAAATGTACGGCACATTGGAACAAAAATGCCAAAACGATTAACAAGCAATCCATGGCTAAACTGCCTGTTTTTATTTATCGCTTTTGAAATCACTTGATGGAAGGCTGATGAGGAGAGTGATTACAGCGTTTAGTTTATGCAGTGTACCTGCGTGCTACAGCATTAATCATGTTGTCACTATTGTTATAATGTTGCATTTAAAACATCATAAAGTTTAATCAAACGCTGATTGCATGATATCACAGAAATCAAAACAAACGACAACTCTGCACCAGCTAGGCAAAACAACAGAGAACCTATCCGTTGATGGCATGGATGAATGATTAACTGATTCACTATTGCTGGCAATTATTTTTATTAGCATGTCGTTGTGCTGGTTCTGTACAAATTACACAGTCAGCACATAAACATGCAGCCAGCCGAACAATTACAAAATATTATGGCCTAATTTGGCCAGATTCTTCTCTATTAATTGATTTTTATTAGCATATCAATGAGCTGCCAAATATCATTTAAGATGAGATGGCTTTGTTTTTATCTGCACCATACAGCAAACAATTGTTTGTTTGTAGGTTTGTTTTTTGTCTGACATTAACTATTAACACTGATTGGGGGCAGTAAATAATAGTTGTCACTAGCAAGCACTTGCAATTTGTGCAATTTCAAATACATTTTGGTGGAGGACTGGTATTTTAGAAAAGATCAGAAAGGAGTGCAATGCACATTTGTTAGATAATAGCACTGCAACATACATTTTGACTGTCATAGATCTGCTAAAATGTGCTTTACAGGGAGAAGGTAAAAGAATGTGGAAACGTTGTGTATCTAAAATCACAGACTTCACTAAATACTAATCAATTACAGTGCATCTCTGAAGGAAGAAAAAGTCATTTTGCAGAGGGCAAATCTGCAATAAATGTCAAGCCTATTGCAAACTAATGCTCAGATGTTGATGTGAATTTATTCTAGTGGTCTCACTCGTATCTACAGAATGAAGCACAGCTTTCCGTCCTTTTCATCTTAAAAAACACAGTATGCAAAGACGAGAAATGCAGATAAACTGATGTTTAGACGCAGACGCCACAATCACCCGTGCAGACATTGCACATACTCCCTGACACACACACGCAGACCTTAGCCCTTTTAAACTAGCTTTATTTGCAATTCAGATCAGCTCATTTGAATTAAGTGCTTCTTTGCTATGAATACAGCTGGACTTTCTAGACATATCAGACAAGAGCCTTGCCAGAATTACCCCATGGACATAGACACATTAATCAAATGAGGAATTGGCCGTTCGACAGCCCACTGAATTCAGCCTTTCGTTGGGGTCACAGCAGAGATAGGTGAAGTCTATGGGTCGGTCTCTTTTTGTTAACCCTGTCTAATTAAAGTCTAAATTCAGTCCAGTATGACAGAGCTTTATGGTGTTATTTTAAAACAAGGCATTTTTTACACCTAATTGATTTACTGAGCCATGTGTGCAGTGGGCTGTTTTGTAGTGCATTGTAAAATACAACAGCCTGTGCTTTATGCTTTCAGACTGAAAGACCAAACCATAATTTTAGTGATCATATGCCATAATTCAGAACATTTTTCACACTGTGACACACAGTTTTGCACTTCCCGTACATCTACTTGACTACTTGCATGCATGTATTTGGAGGGCAACTCTGTGTGCAGGCATGTCTGGAGGGCATTTATGAGCAGGCATGTGTTTGAAGGGCAGGCTTCTCTGTGTGTGTGCATACATATCTGGAGGGCATCTATCTGCATGCATGTCTTTGGAGGGCATCTATTTTTGTGTTCATGTCTTTAGAGACATACTGTATCTGTGTGTCACCAGCATCTTTACACAACATGTACGTGTGGAAAATGTTTCATTTCTTATTATACTTGTAACTTTTAGTTCCATACTTAATATGCAGTTATATGCACTAATATGCAGTTATCCTGTTCAATTTGATGAAGTACAATTTGTTGTATGCAGTTCTAATTTAGTTCCTGAACATTGTAATTTTGACCAGGTGGGATCTTATGCCAAATAAATAGTGTTTATTCATGTTACAAAGATTTGTCTTATTGAAAATTCACTAACATTTGCTGAACAACCATTAAAAGTTCTCCTGCATGACATTCGCTATCAGGTAACTCTATTAAAAAACAACTACAAGTTTGATATTATTAGTAGCTTTTGTTAATAAACGTTTTTTTTGCAATTGTGGCATAATTAATTTGCATAAATTACAAAGTGAGCATGATTTTCAGCTTAAAGTATTTTTAGAAAGTCTAATCACAGCTTAACACAAAGGTGTCATCATTCACTTTAATTTTCATTTATATGCTTTCTCATATTCCACAGCAGGTGCAGCACTAAATATAAATGGTGATGAAACCAAATTTGATGGATAAATTTACCTGAGATCTAATGGCTCATTATGGAATTAGTGCTGAAAAAGTACTGAACAAAGGATAATATATTGACATTCTACTGTGATTCGCCCAATGAAACGCTATAGCTCCGTTTTACTTTTCTGATTTTTCCTCTCATTTAAACAAGAGGTCAGCCGTCACTTCCCCACTGCAACTGTGCTCATTGCATTGGCAACCGAGAGACAGTTTCGGTCCCCTCAACCGCAGGAGGCCTCTGGAACATATGCAAGAGTTGGTAAATCAATGACACTGGTGACTTATTAGGTTAAGCCCAGGGCGTCCGACCATTTTTAGCTGCTAGCAAGCTGTAATGCTGTGATGCTTCCTGCAGAGATGGTACCGCACAGATGGTGTTTAGTATGGCTAACATTTCTGCTGATTGATTTACTGATACAAAATTGCCATAAATATCTTTGACCTGGGTATAAATGTGCTGCATTTAAGAAACAGTGGTAGGTAAACAATTAGCATTGCAGCCTGTTAGATGATGAAACACGTATTCTTTCTCATTAAGAAGCGGTGTCTTTTAACAGTTTATCCCTGCTGTTTTATGAATTCTGAATTACACCTCATTAATGTGTCATTTACATAATTACAAGGAACAGGGACACCGTGCGCAGCAGGACGAGCCCCCAATAGTAGAGGACGTATGAAGAAATAAAGGTAAACTAGCATGAAATTCACTTGTCATATTAGACGCACAAGTCTTTCCTAACCTGTTACAAGCCGTAAGATGCTTAAGTCCAGCACTTATTGTCCCAGTGTGATACAGCCTTGTTGATGAGAGCCATACCTCTGAATCAGCCACTTGCTAAATCTGTGAAAATTGATGTGTCTTGACGAACGGTACAGAAGAAGAGATGCAGCTGGCTGATGGACCCTCAGCACAGGATGCTGAATTGTTTTGTATCTGTAATTAATCTACCTCCAATAAGTAGTCTCACGCTGCTTCTGAAACTACCGCATACATAAAAAATGTGTAATTATTGAGTCTGGCACAAAAAATCTGGGGGGGTATGTGAAGCCATCCATCCATTTGTTTTTTATGTATCAAACACAAGGCACATTTTAACAAGAACACTGTCATTAATGTAATACATGGGGAATAAGTAAAAGAAAACTGGGGCAAACACTCTCCAAATCTACAGAATATAAAAAGTCTCTCATTTAGCATAGCGAAGTAGCGCAGCACACCTTCTGTAGGTTATTTGTAAGATAAATGGGACCACAGACACTGATGACAGGTCTTTAGCTCAAGTATAGAATGCAATTAACCGGCAAATGAGGCCAGGCAAACCCAAATGACCAATGAGAATGGGCCATACTTCAGCGGAATGAATATTCTGACTCCAATTCAATCTTCAGACCGCTCAGTCAACCCCACTGAGGTGCTAAATGGCATGTGACATTTTAAATACTGACTGCTGATTTGTGTATTCAAAAGTATTTGTCATTGTTTTTGAAAATGGATTTTGCTTGTTTTGTCTTTGACAGGAAGCTATGAGACATAAGACGGCAGGCCAGATAAATGCCTCTATCACTGTTTGGGTAACCGTTAATTGCTTTAGGGGAAATGGCAATAGCTAGAAACATGTGCTGTAGGTTTTCTGCATTAAAACACAGTTGTTTTTGAAGCCTGATCAGCTCCACCTGAACCAAATATATAATAAAAACCTTTAAAGGTGTCCTGGGCCCTGTTGAAGCTCACATCTGTGAGTTATCCTCAGCTGTTATTGTGTGGGTGAAACAAGCTTAGCATAATGGAGACTGGAGTGGGTGCTTTTATCTCCTGCTCTTTGCTCAATCCCCAGCATTGCCTGTTTTCTTTGTATGTCAGCCAAATAATATCCATGTAAGCTTGTCATTGATATTAGTATGGGATTCACTGAAGTTACATGGCAGTAATTTCTAGGTGTTTGAAAGAACAGATGGGGCTTGTTCCACTGAGGACAGATTCTAAAACACCACAACAACCAACATACTAAACTTCATTTTCATATGCTTGGATTTGATTGACAAGAGGCAATGAGAGCCTACAGCGAGAGATTGCTCCTGCCCAGCGTTCCCGAGGGCTACAACTGTGCGACATGTTGCCAAGACTGCGTTACTCCAATTTCTAATGCATCTTTATTACACCGATCCCATTGTTCCTGAGCATAGAACAAACTTCATTTGTCTTTATCCAAATCATGTTGGCGCCCACTTTAAATGGAAAACTCTGGTGCAGAATGAATGAACAGCAGCCGAGACATCAAAGCGGTCCAATTGAAGCCTTGCCCAAAGAAGAGCTTGGTCTAAAGACAATAGCTCTTCTCTGTGGATGAGCTCATAAACGTTCTACAAAACACTTTTAAGAGACACAGCATCCTATAAAGTTTCCTCTAAACTAGCTAACTTTTATTATTTTCACTTACTGAGGGGGAACAGCAGGGATAACTTTTCTTTGTGCCACCTCACCTGCTCTCAACATCTTTTTTTCATGCTTCTTGTCTCCGCCCATCTGAGAATGTAAAGTTGCAGAGATTTATGGTGGGGTCTGATGCATAGCTGGCGCAGCAATTCTTAAGGGTTTTACACATCCCCCATTTGTTTTTCACATTACTGATGTTTCACTTAATGTGCTCCGAGCGTCCCCACGAGATGGTAAGCTAAGCCTGTTCTCAAGTTCAGCCTTCATTTGGCTTTGCTCATCTTCTCTGGAGATAAAGTCTGACGTTGAGACCCTCTCCTGAGGAGCTATTAATACAGGGAGAGTGTTGAGTGTTCACAGGGAGAAGGTGCAATACCTGGGAATTTTCCTGTTTTCTGAAATGGATGGAAACTGAGAGGATTTCTGAAACTGTAAATGACAGTAATCAGTGTTGTTAATTGCATCTTTGTCTGGGGGCTCTAGAGAGAGTGAACACAAACAAATTATGAAAAAGTAAAAGAATTAGAGCACTCCACTCTGTGAAATACCTTTTATCAATTGTAAATAAAAGGATGTGTGCATGTTAGAGAAAAATGAGAGGAAAACATAAAATCCCCAACACGTTTCTCACTCTGTTCCTTTCTGTTTTGCAAAGGACAATGAAGGTGAATTTGTTGATGGAAAACATAGTCTCATTTAAAGTAATATATTTTCTCTCTGTAGAGTGAAGAAAAGAACAAAAAAAGACAAGCTAATGTGTGTGTGTGTGTGTGTGTGTGTGTGTGTGTGTGTGTGTGTGTGTGTGTGTGTGTGTGTGTGTGTGTGTGCGCGCGCGCATGTAAATATACATGTATGTGCTGAAGAATAAAGAATCTTTATTGTCCTTGCATGCAAAATGAGAAATATGTTTGAGATACTTGTGTGAGTATGATATAGCAGTTCATAGTGTAACGCTCTGAGAGGTTTAAGTCAAATGCAACAATTTATTTCAGCAAACCAATATGTGTGAAAAACATTCATGGAGGGTGGCAAAATCCACAAATAAAGGCAGAACAAGAACCAGCATTATTGCTAAACCGTGTTGTGAATGCAAGCCTCCCCAGCAAACAAACACTGTTTAATGTGCTGTAACCAAAGTATATGCCATTATAAGTCACATGCTAATGCTGTCATCACTAGTTTGACATGCAAATCAACTCAACCCATTTAAACACGCAAGAGGGGTCCAGCTCTAATTAAATTCTTTCCACAATGAGAGCTGAATGACAGCTCGGACATTCTGCTTTTGATGAGGATTTATGACCCTTTGCCAGCTCCTCTAAATGGCAGTTTTGGAGCAGAAGCTTGTGACAACCCCCCCCCCACCACCTCCAAGCCTGATGTGGGTATTTTAATAAATTACACCACTGATCCTTTTATTCGGGGTTGACATAGTTCCATCAGCCTGGGAAATCTCTCCAGACCCTGGACTCACACGCTGAGATCAGATCTAGTGGCTCCCTAGGCCAGGTTATATAACCTTCATTGTAGCAGTGTGCCGGATGAGTCCCAGGCCACACGCCTGAGGAGACAGACACAACTTCCCATCAGGCTGAAACAAGGCTTTGCATATCATATTTCAACCCCACAACAACCCCCTGACACATGCAAGCCTCAAATGGAAGATGTTTGATATATCTCTGCCATGGGGACCATGTCTGAAATAATGAAACAGTTATTCCCATCAAGTCCATTTCATGTGTCTACATCTATGTCAACACTCTGAGGGTTTCAAAATAGAGCTTTTTGACAGCTTCCCATTATAGCTTACTGGCCACCTTCACATGTGTATGTTTGTGACCTGAAGTAAGCCAGTTCTTTCCCTTTTCCTCAGTAATATTTTCAGTCAACTGAATGGCTAAAGGTCATGGCTAAAGGTCATTTTGTCTTCCCTTTGTTCTTTCTGGTCTTTAAAGAAATGCTATTCCAAGTATTTACTTGTTTATTTTATTTGAGATTCTCCAACAATGCACAGTATAGAATTTTGTGTAAAAAAACATGTGAGCTACCATTTTGAATAGAACTATCTGTATGTTGTAAAGTAGCATCTTTACGGTTGTGTAGTTAGTAAGTATTGACTGAGGTTTACTCACTGCTGCATTTCGTGGGAAAATTCTGTTTCCAGCAGGATAATATCAAATGGGTTTAAGCCAATGCATATCTAAAGAAAGAAATTTAAAGTATTCTTATTATTCTTATGTTAAAGTTTTGGTTCTATACACCTGAAGGTTTAAAGCTGTACAGATTTCATAGATTCAGTTACAGATTTAGAGAAGGTTGTTTTGCAGTAGTAACCCTTAGTTAGGGTTGTAGACATGACTGAATGTGTGACTTATGGTCAAATTAATAGGATGATTTTCAAATTTCATATTGCAAATTCAGACAGCTTGAAATAACAAATAACACAAATAACATCAGCAACACAATCTTATCACTTGTATTGTCTAATTGCAACGGAAAACGATAACATCCACATTCACGGAACTAGCAGCTTCCTTAGTGGTGACAGTATTCTTTGTAACTCTCACTGCTTTTCCTTTCTTCTTGACAAAACTGAATTTAAATTGATCTAAAAAGATCCATAATATCACACTGTTGCATAATATATACTCATGTTTTAACCCTGTGCTCACCTGCTTCTGGCATATCGTTCTGCCTTTCAAATAGACAAGATTTAATTAAATCTTCAGAACAAAATCTAAGCACTCATCATTCAGTGCAGGAATAAATCGACTATCAAAAGGGAAGGCAATTCGCTCTCCTCTTCCCTCAGTGGACAAGGTCAATTAAAGGAGGACATGGATTGGCAATCAAAACTGACACCAAAGATTGACTATGGTGATTACAGGCATGCAGATGGGAAGCTTTAAAGGTTATTAATAATGATTTATAGAATTAATTAAAAGTAAGATAGGAGAGTGTGCTTGAAATACATTAAATAAGTTGGGCATATGAACAGGCAGAAGCTAGTTTAAATTACCTTAAATTACTGTAAGGTAAGCGACTGGAGTGTGAGGTTTTTTTGCCATTTCAATAAGCAAAAGTGCTGTTGTGTCGAATATCAGCATGGCTGTCCTTCAGCTGCGAGTATTAGCACTCTTGCTAATGTGACAGGGATTTTATACAAGTCTGTAAACAAGCCAGAAAAAATGTATCCACTTTGTACAGTACATCTTTCTGTCAATTTTATATTTCAGAAAGAAATTAAATCATTATCTGTGCACAGATGACTGCCTGGAACATTATGAACACAGACAAGTGAGGTAATACAAACAGATAAGAACTCTTGGAACAGATTTTGTCCAATCAAATTATGAAACTGTTGTAAAATAAATACTAGTGATTTCATTGTCAAATTACTTTTGTAGCTTATTCTTACCTTTCTAGCTTATTTCTTAAGCTCACAAGAACAAGTGAAAAAAAGTTTTTTCTAGCTTTTTGTATTTCTGTATATTAAAGCACTGTAAATTGATTAATATAGTTCTTGACATGTTTATGATTTTTAACAGTATGCTAATCCCTGAGTTTGCCCCCCAGGCACAACATTTGCATTTATAAGCCTAAATCACTTTAAAGGATTTTAACTATGTAACATGTTATAAATGAAGTGATGTATGACTGAAGCAAAATGTCAAGTAACTACAAGCTCCTACAAGTTTTGAATATTTGTAGGTGTATTTGTTGTTATTTACACTTAAACTAAATACTAATATATGTGTACACTTGCGGCCATTAATATTTCAACGTTATTATAATTTTATTCAGAGACTAATGATACGCTATTGGCAAATACATTCATTCCTTGTGGGGAAAATGGGGATCCCACCTGCTGTTATGCATTTAACAGGGTTCAAAATATGTTTAGTGCATGATTTTTACCAGGAGAGCGTAATCCACAGTATATCTGATGCTGGCTCATCCCCTGATGTTAGTCTTGTCACACCCCTGCTGAGGAGCTATTATTTATTTAATAAAGCAACATTTTATTCTATTTCAACTTAAGGCTACAATCTGTAATTTCTTTGGTTAAAATGAACAAAAATCAGTTACTGAACAGATCAGAGTTTGAAACGTTACATGTATCTTACCCCTATTCACAATGATTTACAATTTGAGCTGGCAGCTCTGATTTTGTGTGAAACGTCAGTTTGACTTTTTTTCTGTGTGCAGAAGTGATGTAACCACACAGCTGAATGGAGAAGACCCAGCTACTGTATCACATGTGGGTGCTAAGGAATATGGGGCATTTGTAGCTTGTTCTTATAGCAGCTGCTTAGAGTTTAAACTTGTCATCCATTGTTAAATAAAAATCTCTATGGTAACTATGGTATAGAAATTACTATGGTGTATGTAAAATAATGCATTTCTGTATAGATTTTACAGATGTAATTTGCTTGAATTAATATATAAATTAATAGATTTAAAATAACTCTACATTAAAAAGTTCCTGCACCTTCCAGACTAAACAGAACAAATATAAACAATCAACAGAGCAGTTACCACTAGTAACGGACAATTTAAGACACAATGTCTGGTACAGGAAGCAGGAGGCTAATTATACACCTCTGATGCCGTTGCGGTTCCTGAGGGTTTGCAGATTAAAGTGGCCATGGGGTACAGAGAGACTTTGTTTCAGTGTATCATGGACAGACCTGTGTTTTCATGCATGCTGTATTACCCAACAGACGAGCAGCGGAACAGGATCAGTCACCTGCCCCTGCGCGGTTCATATCTCCGTGGATTCAGATCTGGAAATGATACATTTTGCCTAGAGCAAATCTGTTCAAGGGGTTCAAACAAAATGTGTGTTTCAGCAGCATGGGAGAGCCTCTCTGACCTCCATCAAACAATCCTCTGGTCGCTGTCTTACACTAAGACCTCATAATGCTGCTCTTCAATTTTGCAGGTCTGTCTCTAATGGGATCAGGGTTATATATTAAGCCTGATACCCCCCCCCCCCATCAGTAGACTCAGTGGTCCAGTGAGGATTTGAATTTAGAAAGTGTTATGATACCTCTGGACAGTCCAGCAGGTGTGCTACTTCCAGTCAGGGTTAGCATAGCCTTCACCGATGACAGGAAATGACAGAGAAGGTGATTTGTATAGTGCTTGTGGGGCGCAATTCATATGCCTCTCACAAGCTGAGAACTTTGAAGCAAGATCACCTTTTGTTTCAGTTGTAAAGAGGTGTTCAAAGGCTAACTCAGACCGTTGTGTTCTGATGTGCTTTCGGCAGTAAGTTTTGTGGATAAAGGGCATGCTGTGCTCCCATTGATGGTGAGGTCAAATAGCCGGTTCACACATTGTGTATTTGCTCAAGGGAAACACAGGTGATTGACAAACTGTAAACCTTAATCACTAATGTAAGTGACAGATGAATTGTGTCATTTGCCAATAGGCAGAGACTATAATTAAGCTACGTTTAAGCTGACCGGTAACCTTTCATCAGTTCTGAATGCACAGTAGGTGCCCTTGTAGGTTGGAGATTTGATATGCTGTTGCCTTATAAAATGCCCAAAGCACTTTGTGTTTGTATTGATGCAAGTGGTGCAAATATCATGGCAAGCACTGGAATATCTCTTAGTTCTAGTTGTGAGTTAGGTCAGTTAGTTGAAAGGAAATAGTGAGAGCTGTGTTGGTTTTGGAGTGTAATAGCATTAGCATAGCTAACAAGAAGTGAAAACACAGCAATGTAAACACAAATACAATTTCAAATACTGTACATCAGAATACAAATGTATGTTACTGTGCAGCACAACATTGTGATAGGTCCACAAAACAACAAAAACAGAAACCTAAAATTATAAGCAAAATAATGCATTCAAAAATAAATAAATTAAAACAATGCATTTTATGTCACTAACAATAGTCCCATTTTAACATGAGGTAAATAATTCTGTTTAGGATTTTTTCACAACAGGAATTATGTTTACCACAGTACGTGTTTACAGAGATATTGTTTGTAGTTTACAGAAACTGCATTATTTAGTCCATGATGCATTTTTAAGACTTATTTTAGTTTTTAATATAAAGTCTAACTAGTATTGTTACTGTATATTACATTTTATATCTGACTGTATTGCAAGGAAGAAACGCTTTCACTGTATGTATGATTACAGTATGTGACCAGACAGCCAGTGTACTGCAGAGGGAAATAACAGGGGCGCTTTTACCAGTTTTGAGCACAGGCAGAAAAGGTTCTCAGAACATTGGCTAACAATCTAGAAAGTGTTGTGAAGTTTTAAAAAGTTAACATTAGTAGAACATTTATTTAACACTGTATATTGTATTTATCTTATTTATTGTACCTTGTTAGTGGAACATTTTTAAAATAAATCATGAAATTTAAGTTTAATTAACATTCTTACAACCATGAAATAATACATAAATTATTCATTTTATAATTAATTAATTAATAAATTACCTAAACACTGGACATTTTGGACATTCTATAACATTCAAAACATTTTTTTTCATTTTGTTAATTGATGGAAACATTAGGGAAATGTTCTTACAACCTATTATTGTTAGCTGGGACACTGCCAATCACAGGCGTGAATAAAGTAATATTGTTTGTATAAGCAACATGGCTTATTATTATAAAGAAAGCCACTTTGTTTTTAAGCAGTTAATTTCCAAGCTATGCTTTAATTTTTCTTCCCCCATAAAATAATGTGTCCCCAAAAAAAGGTATGCGATTTAGTTGGATCATGCCAGGGATAAAATGCTTTCCCATGTGTAAGTGGCATCTATTTATCAGAACATAGTGTTTGTCATACATTTAATCTTGATCCAGATGACATGTTGAGTGTCACAGCTAATTAGGGGAGTAATACATACACTCATTAATAACTGCCATGTCAGGGTAAGAGTGATATAGCCCATAATCATGCCGGACAGCTCAGAGAAAGTGTGAGGACATGGAGGAAGGGAGTGTGGGAGGGAAAATAGCTGAGAGCAGTTTGCAAATCAAGTAACTCGTTGCCCTCGAAACACAAACAAGCAAGACAAACCAGAGGTTGGCCATAGAAATAAGGGTTATTTCCATGGCTAATAACTATTTTTTACTTTATCTGTTTTGATATTGAGTTGCACAAGCAGTTTTTGTAGATATAGATGTATAGATGTAGATATAAACTCCCATTTGATGTTTATCATTTCTAGGTTAAAGGCTATAGACATGTCATCATTATGGACATGTCATCTACAGTCATGATAGACACTTTTTTTAATGAAAATAAGGCTTTGAAAGATAAACAATTAGTTTAATTGAACACCATTAAATTTACACTTTCCATAAGCATCTAATACTCTTTAGGTTAACATTCTGTTTATTAACACCAAGTCACATTAATGTTTCATCATGTCTATACACTGTGGAGCTGACAACAACTAAACAGGTTATATTTTATTCCAGAACAATGTAAGGAAAACTCACTAAAAATATGTTTGTTTAACCTTGATATCTGTGCTTTTTATGTTGGATACCTAACTTTTCCAAATTCTGAGTTTCGGTTGAAGCTTCAGGGAGATGGGTAGAGCTTGTACACCTTTGTGAAATGGGAACCAACCTTTTCATGGATTAACACTTGCTAAAGAGGTCAGAAAACAAGGAGACTGAATGGCATCCCCATAGCCCAGAAACATGCATATTTATGAAGAAAGAAAAAACACAGGAAAATGGAGTCCTTCAATTTCTCCTTGACCTCCTTGAATTGAGAATTACATTTAGGCTCTTTATAAATGTATTTCTGACTGGGTACCATTTATTTGACAAATCACATTATGTACCTTGCTGGACTTCAGCAGGCATAATACTTATTATACACTCTAAAAAGTAAAAGCTCTTCAATGGTTCTTTGCAGGACCTCAGGGTCAGCCAAGAACACTCTTATCAAGCACCATTTCCTGCTGTAAAGGGTTCTTTACAAGTTGTTTGATGTTACATTATAGATTCTTCAGTTAGACCAGGTATCTACACCATACACTGTATATCTAAGGTATTATCTGTTAACAGTAGAAATGAGAAGATGCCTTAGGTTTATCATAGCACAAATACATAGATGGTTTTCTAAAGAACCATGCAACCTATAAACCCCAAAGGCATTATAGGAACTTAAAATGATTCTCCTATTGGCTGCAAAAAAAAAACTTTCTAGAGGCTTTTTTTGAAGAGTTTAGCCATGGGAGATTAGTGAATCCTTCCACCCTGCATTTTAACATCAAAATTATGCTGATCTTTTTCTTGCATAATTATACAGAGTTCAAATTGGCTGATTACCTTTTTACAAAAGGTAAATGTCATT
>JBAJNP010001887.1:0-52994 GCA_036877545.1 Yasuhikotakia modesta | reverse complement strand
TCATCTTGTGAAACTATATCTTCTTGTGAAACTATATCTTGTGAAACTATATCATCTTGTGAAACTATATCTTGTGAAACTATATCATCTTGTGAAACTATATAATCTTGTGAAACTATATCATCTTGTGAAACTATATCATCTTGTGAAACTATATCATCTTGTGAAACTATATCATCTTGTGAAACTATATCTTGTGAAACTATATCATCTTGTGAAACTATATCATCTTGTGAAACTATATCTTGTGAAACTATATCTTGTGAAACTACATCATTTGTAATGCAACAGCCACTCAACGTGGCCGGGGCCTGGGCATCGACCCCAGCGTCACAGCCGCGTCACACGTCACCGCTACGCCACTTCCTTCTTTCGTATTCTTTCGTGTTTGTATAAAACAACCAAGAGTCAAAACTTTTTCATTTGTTCAAATATTTAATCACTAGGCAACAATGTGTTCATTAAAATCAAACGCATCCCAACAAGGAACATTTGACAGTGATTTGACTAATATTTTTCACAAGTTAATCTTGTGCTGTAGTAAATTTAAATCATTCTGAAAAGCTTTGTGACTTTCAGCTGTGCCAAATTTCCAGTCAGCTCAGCGAGTCTCTGGATTGTGGTTCTCTGGAGTTACTGCTGTAACATGAAACTTTAAGATGTGACCCTCACAAAAACATCTTTAGGCCGAACGCCTGCCATTCCAGCTGCTTGTTTTGTGTTTTTCTGTTTTATGCTGTTATTTTTCTGGGTTAGAGAAAAAACATTAGGGAACATTAGGGAAATGTTTTTCACAGCTAACATCTGATGAATGAGACCTGACAGCCATTCTGTCATTTTTAACACTGTATTTTATAACAAATGTTTTTATATGTTCATGTTTCGTACTAATTTTTCTATGCAAGCGTTACACATGATAACTGCATGTTTTTTTCTGTCCAGTTATTTTTCTGTCAATTTAACGGACTGAGCAGAATTATAACAGTTCAAAACACTGAGAGAATGTTTCCCATGAAATGTCTGAATAAATGAATCATCTGACGTTTGATTTCTTCCTGTTGGGTCAATGACACACTGGGGTCAGAGGTCAGTAGTAACACACTGTAGATTCATCGTCTATGAACTTTATTATGAAAAATAAAATGTTAAAACTGGAAAGGATTGTTCTTTATTGCATGAACCTGAGATTCACGAAAGAAAACAAAAAATGGGTCTAAAACAGCAATAACATCAATCTTTTTAATAACATCCCATGCGATTAGCCATGACCACGCGTTCATCTGGATCTTTGGGAACATTGCTTATAAAGATCTTCCAGCTCGGATAGAACCTTCAAAGAGAAAAGAGGAAACTATATTTTGAATAGTGTAACAAATATTAAACATACTGTGTTATTAGGTGTAAAAAGTACAAAAATGTTTTTGTTTATATAACACCTCTGTTATAGGGGGTCTTTTGTTTTTCTTCTCACATAGACACTTGGACGCAACTTCATACATCTTCTCCACCTCCTGCATCATCCATCCCTCCATCTTCTGATCAATGAAGTCCTCCAGAGAGACCTCCTCATCATCAATCTCATCTTTTATTTCCATCTAAAACACACAAACACACACAGACCCGGAGGAGAAACATTTACACCCCTCACATCATTCTAAAGCCATGAGCTTTCGTCCTCTGTGGAACACAAACACAAAACTTTAATGTTGTTTTCAACACCATGAAAGCACAGAATGACCAGAGGCTACAACACCATTTAACTGAAATGCTTTCTGTCCATTCTGAAGCATGGCAGATGTGGTTACAGGCTGTAAAAACATGGATAGTCACAGCACACTGCTTTAAAATGACATGAAGATTCTGTCAGTAAATGTGTCATCATGAGGTGTTTCATGAGATCTTTGCTCACCAGAAGTTTGGGATCACGGTTTTCATCAACTGGAGGACGTCCGGACAATATTTCCAGCAGCACCTGCAAAATAAAACAGAATTCTTTTCAAACTGGTCACACTCATTTACTTCTGTAGATGTGATATATATGTTCACAAAAAATGCCACGTTTAATTTGACATGAATAAAATGAGGCAGAAAGAGCATAAAAATAAAACTACTTCCTTAGGCCTGACTGCTGCCTTTCCGGTGAGTCGAACAGTTTATTCATATCATCCTCAGTAACATTTTACAGCCAGATGATCGTACCACTCCAAAGCTGAAGATGTCTGATTTAGGAGTGATCTCCCCCCTCAGAGCCTCTTGTGCCATGTACGCTGTAGTACCCACAATCCTCTCTGTCATTACAGTTGAACATGAGCGTTTGCCTGAAGCTCGTGTCAGGCCAAAGTCAGAGATCTTCGGAACGAAACACTCGTCCAACAAGATGTTTCCACTGTTAGATCCATGACAGAATTAATAATAACATCGAGACATTCAAACACTTCTTCATATCCAAGCTAAAGATGAAGAGTTTAAACCGTATGTGATGGTCACTCTGTGTGGTCTGAGGCCACGTTGACTCACCTCTTCACATCACGATGGATGTGATTATTACAGTGCAGGTACCCCAGACCCCTGGCTGTTCCTACAGCGACAGAACACCTCATCTGCCACAAGAGAGCAGCGCTTCCATGCTGTAAGAAACACAGACCACTGAAGATGCAGAGGAACGCAGAGTGTTCATTTAAAGCATGTTCTTTGATTACCAAACACGCCAGTCGATCCAGCAGAGAGCCGTTGGGCATGTATGCATAGACCAAACACAGATGATGTCTGTCACTGGAGAAACCCACCATCTTCACCAGATTCTCATGCTTCAGACTGGAAAAGAGAAACAGGTTTCATTCGGAGGTGAACAGCTATGTCAGAAAGCAGCATTAGAAGCATTAAAGAGTATGTCTGTTCTGGGACAGACTGAATATCACATAAGCAGAAGAAAGCACAAATTCACCTTCTAAGTGTCTGAATCTCTTGATTAAACTGAGTTTGTAGGTCTTCAGAAGAACCGTCATCCATCTACAACATCAGACAATCAAGCAAACATCTCACCAGCAGTTTAAATTACAACAATATGTTTTAATAAATGCCTTTAAAAGCTCAATCTGTATCTTTTTTGGTTAAACATGAACAAATGAGCAAAAATCAGTTATCAAGCAAGTACATTACAAATCACTGTCAAAAATGTTTTCCTGACTGGAAAAAACAGTAAGATAATAGTAAGGATTTATATAATCATCTCAGGTGCTGGAATGGGGCAGCGGCTGTAAATTGTTAAGAAAATAAAAGTGAATAACTCAATAAATAACTCATAATGCTATGTTCTGAACAGAGTTAAGAAACAGATGGATTGCATGATGGATTGCAGCTTTAAATAATGGTCACAGGCTAAAAATGACATTGTTTACTTTTATGTTCTGGGTGTATTGCGTGTGGTCCATCCTTCCAAATACTGTGTGTTCCAAATGTTTTCTCTGAATGTCTCTGGTGGCTGACATGAAGCATCTGTTCTGTTCTACTCACAGGGTTCAGTTTTTTGATGGCCACATGTGTGTTACCCATAAGCCCCCTGAACACAACACCAAATCCACCAGCGCCCAGCCGACACCCCCCCTCTGACACGGCTCGCTCATCCCAGTTTCCTGTGATAGCTGTCAGTTCTTCATGAGTGAACCTGCAGAAATCTGCTGCTGAAGACAGGTAGAAAAATCACTATGGTAACCACAGTTTTCACAACAAAACTTATAGATATGATCTGCATTAGCATAAAACATTGTTACATTGAATGAATGCCATGCTTTTGATTGGGCCGCTGGTTGCTCCTACATTGGTACATGGTTGTCAACTGGCCAGAGACAGTAGAGTCAGAAGAGCTCATGCTTTCAGCTCCATGACACTGCTCAGGATCTTTCTAGCACTGTAAGTATATGAGACTGCTATGAACCATTAACCTCCTGACCTTCAGTGCTGCTGCAGGCCTTCAGACTCTCTGAGATCTTTGGTCCTGTGCTGCTGTCTGGCTCCATCACTGGTGTCCTGGTGTTCTTTACAGGCTGATGGGCTTCAGGAGGAACGCAGGCCGACATGAGGACCTTTGTTGGAGTAATTGCATCTTTATATGGTAAAGTGGCCCCCGGCGCCATGGTTAAACCTGGAATTAAAAGCAAACCCCTTTGAGCAGCCTTCCTAGACATCATACTGAGTACCAAAGCAAGGTTCTGTTTTCCCTGTACCTTCACCAGTCTGACAGATCTGATGACCAGGCTGGAGAATGCTGACTGCTGCCAATAACTTGTGATGGGACAAAATCTCCATCAGATCTCTGACTGTGCAGTTCGAGGTTCCCCAGTCGGACAGCATTTCCATGGTGGGACTTTTCCCCTGGAGTATAAGTGCTTCAAACCTCCTGAAATCAGACACAAGGCATCAGACAGTGAGAGACACATTTTAAACTGTGTTAAGTAATGAATTAATAATCGTTTTGTAATTGCATGTTGCTGAAATGAAAAGTCTTGTGAAAGTTCTGTATGACGTCAGAGCTGTTGGACTATCGGTTCGTCTTTCACCTGATGTGTAACTGTGTGTATCTGGCTTCTCCGGTGGGTCTCTTGATGTCCATCATGACGGTTCTCCAGGTGTCCTGTGGGTCCAGAACATCACACAGTTTTCTCAGCGTTGAGAACGGGAGCCTCCGAACCGGCGTGTCCGCGGTGACGTCACACATCGCGAGCGGGTACCGCGGGTATAACGGGGGTAAATGTTTGTTTGTGTGCACGCGCACGTAACGCCGAGCGTCCTCATGCGCTTTTACCCAAACTGACAAACTTCCTTCAGTTGTCATTTCCCGTCCGCACAACATCCGCTTTTCAGCGGAAACATGATGAAAGTAAAGCGCAAACGGGACGGGGTACATAAAGCACATCGGAGTATTTATCAAACGCCAGAAATCATTTCATTTCAACGCTACATACATGTGAAACTCACAACTATCTGTCCTGTCGTTTCAGCGTCGGATCATCAGAAACAGAGCTGAGAAAAGCAACAGGCGTCACGTGACCATACGGTCCCTGTACAGTACAAACATACATCGCGCATGTTCACCAGTGATCAATAGCGCTGTTACATCTTATATCTGTTACATCTTATATCTGTTACATCTTATCCTTACAGCTGTTACATCTTATATCTGTTACATCTTATCCTTACAGCTGTTACATCTTATATCTGTTACATCTTATATCTGTTACATCTTATCCTTACAGCTGTTACATCTTATATCTGTTACATCTTATCCTTACAGCTGTTACATCTTATATCTGTTACATCTTATCCTTACAGCTGTTACATCTTATAGCTGTTACATCTTATATCTGTTACATCTTATCCTTACAGCTGTTACATCTTATATCTGTTACATCTTATCCTTACAGCTGTTACATCTTATATCTGTTACATCTTATCCTTACAGCTGTTACATCTTATATCTGTTACATCTTATCCTTACAGCTGTTACATCTTATATCTGTTACATCTTATCCTTATATCTGTTACATCTTATCCTTACAGCTGTTACATGTTATATCTGTTACATCTTATCCTTACAGCTGTTACATCTTATATCTGTTACATCTTATCCTTATATCTGTTACATCTTATATCTGTTACATCTTATCCTTACAGCTGTTACATCTTATCCTTACAGCTGTTACATCTTATATCCGTTACATCTTATATCAGTTACATCTTATATCTGTTACATCTTATATCTGTTACATCTTATCCTTACAGCTGTTATATCGTTATCATTAATGTTACATCTGCAACCCTGGGTCGTACGGAGGATATGAACATGGCTGTGGTCTCGTGCAGCTCTAAGTGTAAATGAAAACTAACATTCAGTGCCGGTTGTTTGTGCTGATAGTATTTAAAGACTTTTGATTGATGCTTTTGACGCAGTTGTAGCAGATGATGACGTCACATTGGGTTGTTAGTGTTGGTTTATGATGAGACAGTAACTGTAAACTGAAGCCACAGTTACAGAACCAGCTGTAGTTACTGCAGACATTCAATGGAACTGACAATCTGTGTCCTTCATCCACAGTCTTCATCATTGCACTTTCATCAAGTACATTGTAAAATCACTTATTTTCAACAGTGCAGCCTCTGTATGCATTTAAATGACGTAACAAAACACACAGAGGTTACTGAATACCTTATGAACATTACACTGTCATGGAATCATGGGAACACAAAATACAGTTTTGGTTACGAAAAGAAACACATAACATTAAATTTATTGAAAAATGTCCTTGCCAGGAAAAAAAAAGCAAGTTTACACTCAATGAAAATGAGCACATGTACTTAAAGTACAACAAGTGTTCATTCAAGTTCATATCTGAAAGGCAGTTTGGATTAACGGGCCATGAGTCTCAGTCTGGTGCTGTGATCCACTGATCTGTGATACTCTGCTAGTTTATCTTCCAGATTCCTGTGGGTCTGTGGGCAGAAAAACAGAACATCAGGAAACCATACAAGCAAAACATTATTATACCTGAAATGAGTTGTGTTGTGATAAACAATGTTTATCTCCTTAAAACAATACAAATTCTCCATCTCCACTGCCTCGACATAAAACCTGTAAATGACAAACACGCTAACATAGTTCATGAAGCGCTTGTACTACTGACAATATACGTAATCAATTCATTTCTCAGAACCAGCATTTTTTTACAGATAAACAGAACTTGTACAAACATTTGTTTTTATCTCGGATCCTTCTTGACAAAATTCATAAAATATAAGATGCGCTCATGGGTCCCCCGATTCCTTCTACTGGTTACATGAAAAACGTTGTTACTTTATTATGTAGCCGATTTTAAATCACAGCATTTATCCTCTTCACTGATGTGATCTCACCTCTTCATTGATGTGACTTTCACGGAGACTTCTTAAAAGCTGATCGATGGCCGTGTAGGGCAGCCACACCGGAGGGTTTTCGGCTGAAAGCGGCTGCAGTGACAGAACGAAAAATCATCACAAATTATAAACAACAACAATAAAAACTGAGTGGATATGCGTTTATAACTATATACCTCTATGCCAAAATACTGATGTCCTCTTCCAAGCACAGCGTCCACATACTCCAGCACGAGTTGAGCTGCCGACTCCAGCTGATCATAGTTCAGATAAAGACGCAGCAGGGCTGCAGAATCAACGGCCTGCAACAATCCCACAATCCATTCTGACACGTTAACAATGCTACACTGCATAAACATTGAACAATGCAAGACATTTCACAACTCATCTTTCAATTCTCAAATAAAATGCTACACAGATGTGAATGCAGCTGTTTTATTCATTCATACATTTTTTCAAGAACTTTATTAGCTATTAACCTATTGAGGTTAATCTAAAACATGCAAACAATGACATTAAGACAACATGAGCAGCATTCATGTATGTAGTGTCTGCATGTTCACATCAGGACATCAGCGTATTGGCACGTGATCTCACCTTGTAGGCATTAATCAGCCAGTTAGGCAGAGGGACGTTGTGAGACAGTAGCTTGTTAATAACGCAGCGATGATGTTGCGCATTTTGTGAAGGATAACTTTCCAAATAATGCGCCAAAAGTCGCCATGCTTCATCTGTTGCACTGTGTGGTGATGAGAAACTGAATTTATGAAGAAAACAAACACTGTATAATATTTGAACAAGTGCAGAGAGTTACTCAACACACCTGGACTCTTTAGTAGTGATGACAGTCGGCAGCTGATTGGCTGCAAGCCAGTTCCATGCCTCCATCTGCTCCTGATCACCTTTATATTGCAGTTTGATGCACCTGCGTGCGCACACACACACACACACTCCAATTCAGTTCTGCTGCAGATCTGAACTTTGGCGGACAATGGGCAAATGACAGATCTACACACTTGAAGGTCAGTCCCTCAAAGACAGGTGTCAAAGGTAAGTTAAAGCTCTGGCACAGTTTAAGGGCCGTGTCAAAGAGGCCTGTTTGGACCAGCAGAGCCACCATCTCTACTGAAGATGCTCCACCTGTAAAAATGACACCAGGATCAAGTTTCTCCTTTTGCAAGAACACATGCACAATCAAGAAAACAAAAATCTTGTTAGCACCGTAACACCACACACACACATATCAGATTATGTTTTCAGTGTCAGTGTTTCCATCTAAAAGTACAAACAGAAGAATGTGCGAATGGTTTGGACACAACAGAACGTCACCTGCGATGGCTGCTGAGGACGGGTCCTGCTGAGCCAAAGTCAGACGACTGCCAGCCAGAACAAACTCTTTCTCCAAATCTTTTAACTCCAAAACCTCAATCTGTTGACTTGCTGTATTTAAAAAAAAAAAACAAGAAAATGATTCATATTGGTGTAGAAAAAAATTTACAGCAATGTATGCAATACTACTGGGACAGCGACAATCACTGGAGGCAACGCTTCTCAAAGTGAATTAAATATAAATCATGTTAAAATGCTTTGAAAACCACTATGGTGGTACTGGGTGGGAAAGTTTGGGAATCACTGGTGTCAGGGATTATTTTTGGGGTGATTAACTCACCTGGACTTGCAGCAAACTCGCCATCATAGTTTCTTTTTGGTGACGCACCTGGTCGTTCATACTAGATTTACAAATAATATAGTTTAAACAATCATTTACTTAATATAGTTCCTACCCCATTTTATTGGAATATTTCTGTATTTCTTATTTCTGTAAGGTGTGGCTAAATGTCCAAGATGTTGGACTTTTCCAGACATGATTTCAATCCACAACACACTCAGTACAGACAGATTTAGTGATCTTGGTTTGGTGAAAACATTGTGCTTTGTTTTAAATGATGCGTTTTCATTTTTAGCTCAAATGTCCCTTTAACGTCTCTTCATGGAAGATTAAACGGTTTCTGGAACAACATGCAGTGAGCACATAACAGTAAAATGGTGATAAAGCACTCACAACTGCTCCAGATGAGGGCTGAACAATCCAGGCATATTCCTGACGAACGAGTCGCAGGCAGTTGAGAGCCGCCAGGTAAGAGTTCACCTGTTTCTGAAGGCCAGGCAAAGTCCGAACCTCTCGACCCAGACGCATCCCAAACTCAAACATCACGGTACTAGCTGAAACAAACAGCAGCAGAAAGACAAACAACGAGCGGCTCATCACATATAATGCAAACCTGTCATTGCTTCAGCTGTGAGGTTTATAGATGCAGAAACACCAGTCGATCATGATTCACAGATTCTTAGTTCTCAGGTGGGTTTAGAATAACTACACTTGAGGTCACGCAAGGATCAGACGTACCTTTCCTGTAGTTGTGGCGGTTGATGTGGAAGGCATACAGCAGCTCATAGTAGTTGTGAGTCATGAGGTCCACGGCTCTCGCTCGAGACTCGATGATGCTGACCACCTGCACCAGACATCCAGAAAAATCTCAGGGAGTGAAACATGGAAAAACACAACTGAGCAAGAATCAGTTGTTTTCTCTCTAGCTAGTTACAGTTAGCCTTAGCAATGCAGTGTAGCGTTTTTGGGAAATTGGTTGCATGGAATAAGTGTCACAGTAAAATCTACCATTTGGGGCTTTTTTGGAGTGAAAAAGGCAGTCAAAATCTTGTCTGACAGAGGAAAGAAAATAACAAATGAAAGCCATAAAAGCTAGTACAGGATACAAGACCTCGTCATGTAGGTTTACAAAGGGGAACTGGACCAAGTGTCTGAGCTGAGCCCGCTCACACAGAATCACCACCAGCTGCCGCAGACAGTCCATCTGCCTGTAGAGAGGATGACGCACACGTCACTCACCACATGACAGACACGCTGAACAGCACCAGAATGATGACATCAGAGTCCAGTACCTGCTGGCATCAGGGTTTTTGATCAGGGCTTCATACGCCTGCCTGTTATGTCCAAGATCCAGATGATGTTTGAAAATACGAGTCCACAGCGCCGCCTACAACAGCTCTGTTCATTTATTAATATCCACAACCGTTTGTCTACAAAGCTCAACTACAATTACACAAACCCAGCCCACCTAACAAAAACAAGCTAAAACCAGTTTACAGATTTCCATGGATGTGCAAGCGCTGAAAACATGAAACGATCTTACCTGAATTCTCTCATCATTAGCAGACTCGGGTACAGCTAATGTTGCTAAATCAATCACGAGTTCAGGCAAACCAATATCCTCCAATAACCTCAGGACCTAAACAAGCAACATTTGGAAATATCAGGGCAAAATAAAAATGTTGCAGAAATTGTTTAAATAAGAGAATCTATGAAGTTACGATCCAAATGTTCCAGTAATTATCTGGACTGCAGTGACCTGTAAGTGCTGAAACGTTGCAGACGACAGCAACGATACATACTACTGTTGATGATAAAAATGCGTAACACTTCTATGCTACAGGATTAACACTCTCTACTACCTAACTTAACTACCAGCTGGTTTTGGACACACAGGGTGATGCCCAGTAACGATTTGACCCTGTACTGAGCTGCCAGTATTTACCTTGTTATAATAGAGCAATCGTGGGGCGGTGGCAGCTATCTCCTCGTCTGAACCTGCTAGTTTCATCAGAAACTCTTCTCTCTCCACCTCACTCGCCGCTTCCTGAAAACACTGCAAAGCCTGAAAACACAAAACAAAATGGCCCTGTACAGTAACAGCCAGAGATGCACGAAACATGCAGACATTCATCCAAACACAGGCAAACGACACGCGGCCACTCATACCTTGTGCCCCTCACCGTTGGCCAGATAGCACTGACCCAAAACAAAGCGGCAGGAACCCACATTCACCTGACACCAGGACTCCACTAACCGAACATATTCCTGTGAAAGACATGCATGTTTTTATTCAGAAACTACAGGTTCATATCTATCAGACCCAAAGCGCGATTAAGGGTTAAAATTGAATCGGTACGTGTTTTTCCTGGGAATAATAAACACATTTACAGGACTCAGCTGCCAGTAGGTTCTTGGACTAGATTGATTCGACTGACACAGCCTTACACAGCCTTACATTTCCTCCAATCAGGAAGTCAAACTGAGAGATGAATGAGGCAAATGCCTTCAGTCTCACCTGTAGTTGTGCATACTGGCAATTCACCATCAGACACTCAGGAAACAGGAAGCTGGGGTTGCTGGGCCAGCTAATGAAATGATGTAAGGCAAACAACGCATGAAGAAAGATGGAGAAGTGATGTGCTGAGCGCATGTGACAAGAGGAGGATACAGAAGCTGGCAGAGCAGAGTCAGGACACCGGAAATCATCTGAGGCCAGTGCAGAAGTGTCTCCTGGTGCTCCACATCCTGCTGAGAGAACATCTGAGACACAACGGCCTTACGAGCCACGTTCTGATAGAAGAACTCCACCACCGTTTGAGGACACGACACTAACAGAGACACACAGAGAAGCTGTGAGTATTCCCATGCGTTACCCATGTGCCTCTGTGCTGTTCCGCTCATTTCACCTGGTCTGGAGCCCACAGGGGTTGTGGAGTCTGACAGCTCCAGAACAGAGAGATGCTGCAGATCCACGTTTCTAAAAAAAACAAGAAGAAAGTCAGTGGTAATACTCACTGCAGATTAACCATTTAACCATTTTCCTCATCCTGTCACTGCAGGAAAAGCTTCATTTCTGCTTTTGATCACACACATTACCATTAACATAACCACAGTTTAACGACACACACAGTGGTTAAACTACAGCCTCGTGGTTCATTTTCACAAGGCATGGGTCACGTGCGGTGAACTCACAGGATGTCCAGTGGGACCGATGACGACATCATCAGACTCATCTGTCTGAGCAGATGGTACGTGCAGAGCAGATGAGAGCAGCGAGGAATAAAATCCTGCTGCATCTGCAGACAGACTTCTGAAGGAAAAGCCTGTAGAAACAACCAATCAGCAAACTTCACATAACACTGTGTGCGTTTGTGTGCGAGCACGTTTCTGTGCGAGTGCGTGTACACACTCACTTCGGGGCCAATGTGCAGATACAGCTGCTGGAGGATGAGCAGGTTTCTGCAGAGCAGAACTCGGGTAACGGTGATCTGCCACACAGCTCGAGAGATGAGACCTGCAGCCACGCTGCTGCTGTACAGCTGTGAGAGACTGATCCGCGCCCTCAGAGACTGACCTGCAACATCAGCATCAAAACACACTGTAAAAAGGACCACCCAGAACAAGACACAGACCACTGACAACATTCTGCTGTGTGTATAGGTTTGGAACAACACGAGATCAGCAGGAGTAAAAGCTAATACCTGAAGTGGGTCGACCGTCTGGTTCTGTGTCCGTCTCTAGGTCCAGCTCTCTCAGCAACAGACTCATGGCAGCGATGGGGTTCCGGACCTCCAGCAGTTTGTTTGCTATGTCATTAATTGCGCTGCAGAGGATATTTCATTAGTCATTGTAACACATCATCTGCTGGCTTGACTCCACTACATCAGTCATACTGACATGTCACTGGTCAAAAGATCATCCAGAATCTTCTCTGAGGCCTTCTCTGGAGACTGCAGGTGCTCAAGAGCTCTCTCCATCTTATAGACCATGTCCTCCGTCAGACATTCATTCATCTGCCGCAGACACTGAACCAGCTGCAGGACGTCTCTGCTTGTGTCAGAATCTGAGGAAACAATTATTCATGCAGGTACATTCCTCAGAAAATCAGCACATTCTCATTCCGTCACATTCAGACCAATTATTGTTACTGTCCATCTCGGCATAATGTTTCATCTATTGTTCACTTTTATAAAGTCAAACAGAGCTTCTCGCCACTGATCTCAGACCACCCGTCTGCGGGAGGAGGGCTGCAGTCGCTGTGTCAGATGTTTGACTCTTACCCTCAGCGACAGGCGTGTCCTCCTCAGAAAACATGTATTCATCAGAGCACAGGTGAAAATGATCAACAGCAAAGCAGGGCAGCAGGAAAGACACAAAAGCCTGGAAGACAGCAGAAACCTCAGAATTACTCTGGAATGAAACACTAAGAATGGACTGTATCAGGAAACTGGCTTGTCACGGCAGAATATAAACAGAAATTATGAAGTGAAGAGTTAAATAATAAACAATTGTGTTAAGCATTAAAATATGATTATTCTTATTCGGATTTACATTCACTCATTTATCCAAAGTGCTCTACAAAGAAAGCAACACAGGAAAGGTGTGGGTGTGTAACTGTAGTGCACAACAGAAGAACCGCTGTGACTGGTACTAAAGACAATTTAATGCTGACTACAGAAACAGCGCAAAGACTCCCAGGACTGGTACCTTTCTGAGGACACAGATCATGGATGTGACCGGGCTCACATGCAGGGCCAGAGGGCTGGAGAGAACCTCCTGGTACTGCAGACAGCACGTGTAGAACTTGGACCAGAACTCCACCTGCAGCGAGCGGTAGTCCTCCTGAGAGAACTCATATTCTGTCACGCTGCCCTGAAGCTGAGGAAAACACGCCAACAGATGTTACGTGGTAACAGGAAGAAAGACACATAGCCAGCGCTAAACGGCGACACTCACCTCGTTCTCTACTGTGACTGTGACCTCTTTCTTCAGCTCGTCCCATGACAAGTCCAAATATCGTTCCACACCTCGTTTGTAAATCTAGACAAAACGCCTATTATTTAGAAAATCATTTAATGCTCAGGGCAACTTTTGTGGGTAAAAAACAAACAAACAAGGCATCAGGCAAAAGAATGAGATTCTATTTGTGCCATAAAATGTACGGATACCATGTACAGAAGTGATGCTGTATAGAAGATAAGGGTGAACGCATGGACATTATTCTAAATTCAGTGTCATGTCATTGACATTCATACCTGTAACGCTTTAACAATGGCTGCAGCTGTGAACCGCGGTGAAAAGAGAATGTCCAGATATGTTTCCTGTTGAAAAGAGATGACAGCAGTTGACTCAAAGGCTCAGAAGTCTTAACCAGCTCCAGCGTTTAATGCAGAGTTTGTACCCGTGGGTCTTGGTCTTCACCAATGTGTACTTCCTCCTGAGGCGAGTGCTGGACAAACACCTGGTTCCACATGCCTGCTGTGTTACTGCAGTGTCACAAAAGCAGAAAGGTGTGTTTCCATCACAGGTGTAATTATGGGATCAGACTGCCCAATCCCTCACCTACAGTCCTGCTTTTTCCTCTTTGGGTATTAGATGCATTTTCATACATTTAACTAAAAAGATTAATGTTACATTAACCGTTATTCAGCAAATGTTTCGACGGTCACTATAAAGTATTACTCACTGCTCGAAACTGATGTACTTTATCACAGTCTGACTCTCATTATCCAGCCAAAGAGCCCAAATATCCGTTGCTGTCAAGACAAAGTCCACGAGAGTCTCCTGCTCAACACAAATACACGTCTCATGTGCTGTTCCCCTCCGTCAGCAATCACACCTGTCTAACGTACGGCGCCGTACCTGTGTGGAGAACTGTGTCGAGATGTGATCCAGGCTGTATCGGTTGCTTTCATTGGCCACCAACTGCAGCACGCAGAACTGGCTGCGTTTGGGGACAGCGAGGTAAACGGCGAGACACAGGCCAGTGGAGGAGGTACAGCAAAGACGCAGTTTATGGGCCTGCGCCGGAAAACCTTTTACCTCTGTGCGCCCCACAGGGAAATACTCCAACATATCGGTCACCAGGAGACACGTCTGATGCTGCAGGAAACATGCAGGAGTCATACTAGCAACAACAAGAACTCATGACAAACAAAAGATGATACTTTGAAGTAGACAAACAACCTCTGAAACATTTCTCTTTTATCTTCTCTCTTTCTCTTATATTGTCTTTTGTGTTCCACAGAAGAAAAGGTCAAACGTTTTCTGAACGATAGTGAATGTTTTCATTTTTGGGTGAACTATCCCTGTCAATCCTGCACCCCCACAACCCATTATTCAGGCCTTTACAGCTCACACCAAACAAAGCAAAGGCTTCCTGAATACATGGGGATTATTTCTCTACTGTAACAATTAGTTCTTGTGGTTGTTCATTAATAAAGTCTACGTCACTTTGTGAGGCAGGAATGACAGATAAACTCCAGCGCTGGTTTATAATAACCGTTTTGGTTTCTCATTACAGTGATTACAGGTGTTAAAACAGTTGGCATTAGACCAGAAATGCGTAAAATATTGTTTTTACCTTCCAAATAGAACTTATAACATTTATTTTTGTAATTTGTCATCAGAGAACAGAATTTTTTTTACTGAAAAGATTTTCCAGCTTTTACAAACAGTTTACGGACGTAATATGTTTGTGCGTCCACATTCCAGTGCTCTGCTGCATTACAGTCTCCAGATGCACCAATGACTTCTAGTCACTGTTGGTCCACGAGTGAAGAAATGTTCTAGCCAGACTTCTGCACAACTACAGCTGCTTTAAGAGGCAGAAGTTAGATGACGCTTTTAGAGCCGACAGCTGGGTTCTATAATAGAAGCTTGTATGGAGAACGGATGAGAAACATCAGGAACATGTTCCGATTCACCATACTGACCTTAAATGACCACATCCTCAGTTTATGATCCTGACAAAGGGCAAAAACAAAGGTGTCACCCTCCAGCTGATGGACCGCCAGACTGACGGCAAGATCTGACAGACTCTGGTCACCTCTGAGGGAAACAAACTCACTTCAGAACCAAGTTGTTTCCAAACTGACATTTTCTGCAAAATCTGACAGCTCAAATGTTAACCCTTTTTAATGGTCTTAAACACTGATGTTACACTTGATTTGTCTCAGTTTAATCACATAACATTAGAGATGACCACAGATGTCTTATGTGTGTGGGTTATACATGTATTTTAAGCCATTTCACCTGATAGCAGTGGGCATCCAGCCAGCCAATCGCTGCATCACGGAACTATGTTTCAACTCCATCACAGACACGGACCCTTTATGAGACACTAAATATAAATATTACATAGAAAATAAACACACACATTGCTGAAAGCCACAAATACCTTCTTTATCAGGGGGGGGTAAAGCAATGATCATAATGCCGCCCAGCGGTGAGGCCAGAGCAAACATGGCCTCCCCCTCATGGCTGATCCAGGCACAGGCTGTGGACGGGCCGGCTGACTGCACACCCGGAGCAAACGGAAGCACATAACTGTAGCGCGGTTCCCTTAGGTTGAGCTTTCCAATATCTGTGAAAATGGACTGCATCTGAAGTTCAGTGACCAGATCCTGCAGAAGGAGATTGGGTCGGGTCATGCTGCAGGGATCACACGTGCGTGTTACATCAGTTACAGTTGTGCTGCTTACGCTGTGATACATGCGGGTGGGATGCGGCAGCACGAGTCGATGGACCGATTGGTTTGTGACGATCAGGACCACAACATTGTTAAGCGTCTCCTGAATACGAACTCCTCCCGGCAGCAGGAGACAGTGTGGGATGCGCACTCGGACCGCGTTATTCAAAAGGTTGCTGTCCAGGGACTGTTCAACAAACTGAACAGCGTCACCTGAGGTAGACCTGCAAAACACAGAGTTCAGTTTCTGTTCACTCTGTCCTTTACACTATAGGCTAAGGTGTCTAGTTTAACACATGAAACATATGAAAAAGAGGTTTTTATCATGTTTATTAAACTCATTAAATTTATTTACTTATTATAACTGATTTACTGTTATAACTTTTATAACTGTTATAGCAAGATTGCTAAATCCATCTTTTGAAGTTACAGCAATGGCACAGTTCACGCCTGCCTGACAGACGTATCTCTCACCAGTGTATGTATCTGTTGCTGGTGACTGACAGAAGTTTGCCACTGTCTTCATATGTGAATCCACCTGCACTGTCTGCATACTTCACACCACCCGAATGACCACCAACACCTGCAGGACACACACATTTCATATACAGGCCTTATTGCATATGCATATATGCATAGACGCTTGAGATGGGCGACAGAGAAACGCGCTTCATGAAGATGTCTGGAGTACAGCTCGAGATAATGACTAAATCTCTGAGTGTTGACTTCTTACAGAAGTACAGACTTGTATAGTAATTCTAATATTCTAGTAATTCTATATTCTAGTAATTCTAATATATAATACACTTACATACTAATAATGATAAAATAAGACTAATAACATCGCTAGCATTCAAAACAGCACAATCGATCAGAGCGGGACATTTTAACGTCAACACACGGGCTGTATAAGCGAGTGTTTGTATTAGACAGGTAATACACTGTACCAATACTGCGTGTTAGACAGGTAATACACTGTACCAATACTGCGTGTTAGACAGGTAATACACTGTACCAATACTGCGTGTTAGACAGGTAATACACTGTACCAATACTGCGTGTTAGACAGGTAATACACTGTACCAATACTGCGTGTTAGACAGGTAATACACTGTACCAATTCTGCGTGTTAGACAGGTAATACACTGTACCAATACTGCGTGTTAGACAGGTAATACACTGTACCAATGCTGCGTGTTAGACAGGTAATACACTGTACCAATACTGCGTGTTAGACAGGTAATACACTGTACCAATACTGCGTGTTAGACAGGTAATACACTGTACCAATACTGCGTGTTAGACAGTAATGGTTTCTGTTTAACGCGCCGCGTGTATATCTGCAGTGAGAGCGTGGCGTGTCCTGAAGCACGGCTCTTACACTTGCAGGTACTTTATAGGAAAACAGAGACACGTGTGCGATCTGCGTCCTCTTAAAGGAAACATGAGCTCCAGGGAAACGTACAGACCACCACGATAGTTTTGTGTTGACCGCGAGCGATCGCACGCTCGTGACGCGCGGGCGGCTGTCGCGTCACCTGCGACTCAACTTGCCATCACTACAAACAGAGCGCGTGGTAAACGACGTGAAAGGTTATACCCAGGTTTACTGTGATCTCTCTAAACCGTGAAACAGTTTCCCTCTCGAATGCACAGATCTCGATGTAGCTCCTCTCCAGAACGGCCGCCATCTTGTCGCGCTGCACGCCGGGAATCAACGGCGCTTCCGCGGTTCAAACTCTTAAAGGAGCAGCGCGTTCGTATTGCTCCCATGATAACGTCACTGTACTAAAACAACAACGTCACTGTACTAAAACAACAACGTCACATTCTGACATCGCGAGTCTTTAAAATAAAGTAGGCAATACAAAAACAACAGCCAACTGTTCTATCCTGAGAAATCGGCTTTTCTTGTGCCTAAATACTTTATTTTCCATCATATGAACGCACGTACCCTAAAGCTGTAATATAATACAGTTAAATAATACATTACAACACAAATACTGGTGTAACAGACGCTCACACTCCAAAAAACCCAATGAGGTTGTTTCTCAAACACACACCTGTGACCACACATCAGTTAAATTCTTGTTTAATGCAAAAAATATATATCCACAATATTCATACAATATTTTTTACAGGCTAGTAAGTTACTTGGTGGAAATGATTGTTTATTGTGATTATTATTAATATCTGTACTTTAATAAAAATCGGTTTTAAAATTGTTTTATAACTTCATTATAAAACCGTTAAGTTCAGCGTGATATTTTTCTTTCTAAAATTGTTAATTAATATGCATGTAGTGTATGTATATGACATACACCTTCAGCTAAAAACATCAATCTCACAAAATAACCTTTTACTGTGCCAAGTACTGAAATCTTCTATATCCAGCCAAAAACGCAAGTGTAGTGTGTCCTAGATTTTTAACAACTTGTAGTGTCATGATGATGGACAAAGGAAAAAACAAAAAATGTGATCAGTAATACTGACTTGTACCAGATGGAACAATCTTGCTGAATGTTGTTATTAACATAATAAACAGGCACTGGAGAATGAGTGTAAGAAAAGTAGCAGTATATTACCATAGGAATAAAATGACGGTTTATGACAAGCTCCTCTGTTAACTTTCTCAAGCAAACATGAGACAGAGAGACACTATAAGCTACAGAATATCTCTATGTGTTACAAACAAAACAACATTCATGATTTTACACCAATCTGCCTCTGGAAACAAATTCATCTGAAAAGCACAGGAGTGTCTCTAGGTTATATAGGCAGGTCAACACTGTTATGACGTGTTTTCCTGGAAGTACCGTCATAGCGGGGCAGCGCTTTCTGCAGACTGGACATGGCAGCCGTGCGCTCCACATCGATCACCGCGTACAGTTCTGTCCTGCGGGTGGGAGTCTGGGGAAGGGGGGAAGTGGGTGTCTTTGGGGTCTGAGGATTGCTGGAGTTCTCGGCCTCTGTCTCAACCTCGATGTAGTTTAGCCTATGAGACTCAAGGCATGGACGACGGAAATCAAAGTTAAAGAAGGTGGCTGTGGAGCGTTCCCGCCAGCGGGCCGACTCTACCTTGTTAGCGCTGAGCGGGGCCGTCACATTTTCTGTGTTGATGTAGTAGTGAGTAGGGTCGGGACTGTACTGCCGGGGGTTGTGAAAGCCATTGATGGGCTGTGACTTCAGTTCCGCAGACTCTTCGGTGTCCTCGTCTTCAGAGTGCCCTTTTGGGTGCTCTCTCAAAGGAGGCAGGGCCGGCAGGTTCTCGTAGTCCAGCAGTGCCGTTCTCCGCTGGGCTGAGTTGTTGGCGTTGACGTCAGGGGTAAGCGGCGGGGGCCGAGACCGGCGGCGTGAGAGAGCCAAGCACGTACTGTTGAAGCTCTCCGAGGCTCCAGCAGACGCATCGTCAGGTCTGCTGCTTTCAACCGCATCTGTGCTGCCTGGGATTGGGTTACTGCCATTGTTTAGGTTCTGGGCTGAACTATTAGGCCTGTCGTCACCTCCGGCACCCTGCTGTCCTGACATAGATGCTTCTCTTTGCCTCTGCCTCTGCACAGGAGTTGGGCCCAACACAAACCGAACACATTCAGGATCCAACTGCACGCGAGGGCCAGGGTCCGGGGCATCCTGAGGGGAGGCATCTTCTTCGTTATGTAATGGAACATTTGGGTCTACAGGAACATCTGAAAGACTCGGGCTGTGCTGCTCCAGCAGGGCGCTGGTGTTGACATACGTGTGCCCCTGAAGAAACACGGAGAACATGCTTTAGTAACTCATGTAAATGCACTTGTACAGAGACACAAGACATAACGGCTGGTGGACACATACATGAGTTCTCTAATTACATCAGTTTAACAAATATTGTCAGAATAACATGAACTGATAAAAGACTGTCATGTGTCATAACTGGTAAGGGATTAACCAACAGATTACACAAAATTCAACCAGAATCTATAGTGGGTATGAAACAATCTGAAACATGTCAGAAAACATGCCTGAAATGATCCAGAGCTTTGTTAGCCATCAACATTAACAATAATTTCTGCTTTTAACTCTTTAATGTGAAGATAGGCTTCATTACATCATGCTATTAGTTACCATCAACAATGTTAAATATGATTTATTAAAATGGGTTGCATACACCAACTCACAAAAACAACGCTTTCACAAGTTACATTATTAAAAGATTAAATTCATGTTCTCTTACTCTTACAGCCTCTTCTGTAAGTAGAGGAGGATGAGTGGAGTCCAGCGAGGGCAGGCACGCGCTCCCAACGGATGGATGCCGACTAGATGGGTGAGAGGATGCGTCTCCCAGCGATGGATACCGCAAGCTGCCGTTGGGTACAGCAGGAAGGATGCTGGCAGGGGCTAAAGCACAAAACAAGGCTTACAAATAAACAACATCTCATAGACAAGTTTTCATAGATGTGTAGACACAGAAACATTGTTATTTGGATCCATCTGCACTTTCATCAGCCTTTAACAAAATCAGACCACAGACAAAACTCTCGTTTTCAGCATTGTGCCTTTGAAGTGTGTAAATTTTGCCACAACATTACACTTGTCGCTTGAAAGCATGTCCTACATAACACGCCATTGGCACATTGTAATCACCAGAGTGTGCCGAGCGGCTGACGATAACGATCACATTCCTGTCGATGCTACACATTTACTTGTGTTACCAACCAACCATATCAGTTTCTGAGTACTCTGTTAAGAGTTTGCAAAAATAAAATTCATGTGTATTAAGGAGCTTTTAGCAAAACTGTTACAAGCAAGAGTAAAGAATGACATCAGTTTACAGTGCTTCGGCTAGATGTGGCACTCACTGGTAGGTGTGTGTGGTGTAATGGGAAGGTCTGTTTCAGCCTGTGTGAGGTTGGACTCAAACACCGGTTCCTCTACCACACTGATGCTGTTGTTATGCATGATGTCCTGCAACATGTTGAAAATCTCTTCAGCGCGGGAACACTTGAAAGCAAAGATTCCTACAGAATAAAACACAAACCATTACAAACACTTAACATGCACAGCAGTAAACAGTTGACTTTGATATTAATACTAAATACAACACACCTAATGATGGACAATGATGCACAGAGTAAATTACAACAGCACAACAAAAACATGGTATTCTGATCCTTATACAGTTATGCCAATACAGTACAGTGACACACCTAAGTTAACATCACAGCAATCAGACAAGACTTACCTGAACAAGCATGCAAATTTCTGTCACGCTCATCCTTTTGGAAGCATGGGTTCAAAGTTAATAGTCTTACATTAATTACTGTGCAGCTGGTGATCAGACCTTACTTTAAAAGTGACCCATTTGCCACCTGTCTGTATAACTTACCAAGAACCTGAACAATCACACGAAGTGTGTGTGACGTACTGTAGGCTACAATTCTGCAACTATCATGGAAAACACTGTGGTGATATTTTACACTTAGAAAAGCAGAGTGTGGCTCCTGATAAGGTTACTCTTAAAAACAGATTTTGGTTTACCTTGACCTGTCTGGCAGCGACGGCCGCTCTCAAAGGAAAAGAGGTTGGAATCATAACCATAGCGGCGCAGGCAGAGGTAAGGCCATCTGACGGCATCACATTTCCGTGTGCGAAGGACCAGCTCATCCTCCGTCAGCTCCATGATTCCCGCTCCCAGCTCATTGCCATCATCATCCACATTCACCACCTGATTCATTTCAGAGCAAATTCATCATTCCCTGGTGTTCAGCTCATTCCCGTAACACCAGTTCCATCCTCTAACATCACTTCCGTCACAGCTCAACACTTCCTTCATATAATAAATGGAAATACATGCTGACCAGATGTTTTACTCTATTTAAGGTTATTTCATTATCTAAGGGCAAGAGTCCGTCTCGTCATCCCAAAATTTGGCATGTACCATCCAGTAACACACTAAGTTACAGAATGATTAAAAAATTACAATCGCAATAAATAAATCACATTACATTGTGTTACATTCTGAAACTGCACTACCAACACAAACAACATATTATAATCCTGGTAAATTTTGACCTTAAATTTACTGTGGTGAATGTCAGGAATTGATTCTTTATCCGGACAGCTAAAACAGCTTCCCATGGCTTCTTCAGACGACCATCTGACACCTGAAACACAGGACAGACTCATCAGTGCATTATTTGCCTGAGGTACATTTAATAAGCTGACAGTCTTCGGAAAAACATTCATCAGCCAAACGTGGCCCTGATGCCAATCTGCACAGTACTTTTATTTGTAGTGAGTAATAAAAGTACGTTAGCTTTAAAAGCTAAGGTCTCACCCTTTCTCCAGAATGCTCTCCAAAGACACACCTAGCTGCTCTAAGTGTGGGCAGTTTCAAGTTAAACCAATGAAGCAGTTTCCGCTTATCTTCAACACATAAATCGCACCGATGCTATATAGAAACTAGATCAGTTGCATATTGCAATATGCGTATTAAACTAGCCCATATGCAGAAGTCACAGGATGCCCTCTAAAGAGGCAGATTTTAAGTAAGGCTAACCCTACTCACGCAAAAAGCATTACTTACATCAACACACCTTTGGGAACAAATAATGACGCTGCCTTCTCTCCAATCATTTTATTACATTTCCAAGGTGAAAATTGTTATTTTGACAGTCTCTACAAAAGCCATTTTTTGCTTTTCCTTTGAAACAATAACAAAATAAAACAGAAAGTTCGGCATTAGTTTGGATCAACTGATAGAGAAAGAGTCACTCATTTGAACTTCACGTGACTTCATTACAGGAGTGGAAATGTCTCGTTCAGGTCATGTTGAATCAAAGGAATTCCTGTACCTACCTAGATCCAGCCGCCAGTGTTCCTGGTTCATTCCCCAGCCCAAAGCAAGCAGTCATTCTCTGCATGCAGGATGGATTTACAGATGAGAGAGTTCAGTCAAAAGCAGCTTTATTAGGGTTATCTGTGGAAATAAAAAGCCAATTCATGCCACTCTTTCACTGTATTTGTATATATTAGGTTTCAATGAAAATGCATGAAAATGTAATACATGAAAATGTAACAATATACAGAGAAAGTGCATATACCATTTGAATCAGTGGCACAACAAATTGAGCCGTCAAGATACAGAAACACATCGTAAAACCGTAAGTGTAAAAGTTTGTTACATTTGTATTAAGTGTTTAATCCAGGTCAGTTCGGTGCATCGAGCTCAACACTATTGGTCTAAATCACGAGACTCAAATGTGGAAAAACCCATCGTGTTACCAAAGCAAACCTGTAGTTTACGAATTGTCAGCCGGCCAATATAACGTGTGCACTAGTATATTTGGTATAATTTACAAGTTTACGAGTTTATTCTATGTTCGTCAATTTTTAGCCAATGAACTGGATTCATAATCGCACCATTTCTCTAACACTAAGTAATAATAATGTAAAACAGAAAACATCTTCCAAATTAAACATATACACAATACTTACGTTAAGCGTACAAGCAGTCGAGGTAAATATATGTTCACCGTTTAACAGACCATATAATAACGAGCATGTTTATGTGTTAACTTTATTTGAAGCTAAAGGATCGTTAGCTAAACTAGCACGGAACAGCGCGACTGCAAGAGCCAAAGAAATATCTATTCATTCATCTTACATTAACCACGTAAAATGCATTTTATAAGACCGCTCTGTCGCCGAATGGTGTAAAGTTGAAGAGTAAAAGCTGAGTTTTTAGATTATTTACGAGTTTGTGTTGCTAGCTGCGCATCAGCGGGCGGCGTACGCTAGCGTTAGCGTTAGCATTGAACGACAGTGCGCAGGCGCGCAGCGGGAGTCATTTTACGTGGGTGACATTTGGCGAGCGTTCAGCGCTCAGGGTGAAAGCAAATGAAAGTTACCTTAGCGTGTCTTTGAAAGTTCACTAGGAAGACCAAGATCATATTTTTTATTACAGTTCCTTTTTTATTTTTCCATAGAAAAAATGTAGATATATCAGTGCCTGGTTGACAAAAGGGCCTCAGCAACAGTGTAGAATAAATTGTTTTAAAAGAATATTGTAATGTAATGTAAGACCTCACAGTTCCTCCGTTCTGAATCTGGTTCAGATAATGACTAATGCAAATGAGTGAATTAAACATTGAACAGAAAATTCACTGTTTAATTAAGCATTTGAGCATTAACTTACGTTCATTAATCCACGGTATCTGTTGACAACTGATAAGGAGTTCTTGCCATATATAATATACTGGACCATCTTAATACAAATATCTATAATCATTTAGGAGTAATAATGAAACAATAATGAAACACTTTACCATTTTGTTTTGGTTCTGTCACTATAACCACGGTTTTTGCAAAGATGTTGTATTATTTAAAAAACATTTATTTTATTACATTACATTACATTTAAGCTGTTATTTTTCAAAATAGTGCTTAAGGTACTTCCTCACATACATGTTTTTGTAGAATATAAAAAAAACATGTCTTATCACGTTTATCTTCCTACAGCACAATTATGTAAGATATACTCAAGGGTTAATAGCTTTCCTTTCTTATTTGTTGTTTATTTGTATTTAATTACTTTGTATTATTGAATTATTTTGTATTTTTTAATTATTTGTATTATTAACTTAATTATTTAGAATGATTTTTAATAATTTCATTTGATTTTATTTTCAATTGACAAAAAAATGTATTCGTATTGAGACGCTTGAATCACTGTCATAGAGCTCAAATGTGCAGCAGTACCACGACAACAATAAAACCAAAACATTTCTGCTTGAAGCCCTAATATAAAGTAAGCTTCTTGGAGGACAGTACATAATGTCAGCTGGCCACAAATTAGTTTGGCCTAAACCTTAAAGAAACGTACTTTATAATTCACCGCATGAAACACAAAGTAGTTCGCATTTGATGTGTCGTGGTGCGCGTCAGCACCCATAATTCACTGCGGTGCGTAAGTCACGTGACATTACGCTGACATTAAAGCGGAAATGACAGTTAGCTTTTTACTGACACACGGCAGACAGAAAGGTGAGAATGTAAACATTTCGTTATTATGGCCACACGGTCTCTTACATTATACGCTATTCATATACAAGGTGTTAAATAGGGTCTTTTCCTGGCGCGTTTTTGTTTGTTCTGGGTTTACCGACGCCACGAATGATGTCCGGCTAGTCAAACAGCGTCAGTGTCTCAAACATCACTCGATGTTCAACTTAACAATATGAATAATTTTGAACATTTATTACCTGCAGAAATGACCTAAGTTGATCCCATTTAGTCTTTTCGGATGTGTAATCCCAGTGTCAAGAACAAATGTTTGTGAGGTGTTTTAATGGCATGAACAGATGTGTTCTCGTCAGTTCATGTGATTAGATGAAATGAAGACAGTTTGTTTATGTTTGACTGTCAGTGTCAATGACTAATTTAACTTTGTGATTTAGCGCATTGTTTATATATAATTTATCACAGTGTTGCAAGAAGCGTCACAGGAAGTGCCAGGACCTGTCATTTGTTTCGTTATGACAGCATTTACAGGCGTCTGTGGTGTCTGCTTTATTTTTAAGTTCGTTTTAATTGTAAGTTGCTGGTTGATAGTTTGTGTAAAGTGAAGGTAACATAAAATTAAAAGAATAATATCTTCAGTGGTTGTGTGAGATTCAGAAGTACAGAAGAATGCGCACTGACAGTAATCGAGGTTTTACAGCGTGTGTGTGTGTGTGTGTGTGTGTGTGTGTGTGTGTGTGTGTGTGTGTGTGTGTGTGTGTGTGTTTTAGGGCTGTGATGATGGCAGCCGCCAGTGTGTCTCAGTCTGTTAGCGTGCAGGCTATAGAAAAATCACAGTTGACCTTGAGAGGTAAGAATCACAGCCACGAGTTATTAATCCTCATTTAAAATCATCACAGTCTAAAGTAAATATGAACGGTGGGGCGATCGTCTGTTCTGACTCATATGCAGCATCAGACCTCTGTTTTTGCAGTGTTTTGACTGACCTGCAGAGGGCGATGTGTTCTGCATAATAACTATAATAAAATGCGTTTTTTTGTCGGGTTACATGTCCCTCAGTTTCTGACTTTACATTAGTATTATTTGACAATGAATGTGCTTTAGAAAACAGAGTTTCACTCAGCTAACATAACATATACCTTTAAAGTTGCTTTTAAAAAGTAATAGTTAAATGCTGAGGTAACATGGTGAAAGTTTTTGTATATCTATAAATGCAGTCTACTTAGTTTAGTTACTCAGTCTACTTAGCAGTCTACTTAATTTTGTCTGAACGTGACAGATGTAAACTGCTGGGTAGTGAAGGAGCTTTTGTCACATACATGAGCTGATCAGAGGAAGAGATCGTGACATTACTGTTATTTACAGTGTGTGTGATCATCTGAAGATCAGGTTAATAATTTCAGGCCCACAGCAGATGCTGCCTTGCATTAAAATGGACTGAATTTTAAAAACATTCATGAATAAATTTTGTCTGTCATGTAGACAAGGAAATTCTTACCACAGGTGTGCCAGTTCTCATGTGACTGTGTGCACATGTGAATGAAAGTGACAGAGAAAACTTTCTATTGGTTCATTCTGTTTAAAATTTTCAGTATTGCAGGGGTATGAAAACAGTCATGATGGGTAAAAACAGACTTTAAGGGATGCGGCAGACCGTGCAGTGATGGCTAATTAAAAAAGTAAAAACTATGTGGTTTGTTGTAACTGCTTGAGGTCATTTCAAATCAAATTCTGATCGATTTATTGGCGTTGTTGTTTCTGGGTATAGGCTAGTTATAACTGGCACATTTGAAAGACACCTCTGGCTTTTACTCTGTGTGGCAGCTTTCAGAAAAAGAATATAAGCGTAACACATTGTCTATATAAAGAATGTCACTTATTTTATTAACGTTTGAATCAGGCTATTTGTCTGGTCCAGTGAGTAATTATTTTTCCAGAGCCAAAGTCTTTGGTGTTTCTGTTTTGTTCTTCTCATCTGCCAGTGGTTTCGGCAAAGCCTCAGTCCCCTAAGCTGCCCAATCGCAACTCTCGTCTGAGTTCATTTGTGGAGGTGACGGCTGATGGTCTGACCAGTGAAACAAAGAAAACAGGCAAACGCACAGGACACCTCGAGCTGCAGTGGAATGAGGACCTTACATTGTAGGACTTCCCTTCTGGCCGATAAAATATATTCTGCAATAATATCAAACTTTTGTTTAAGTAAACAAATAAATTCCCCTTGATAGAAGTTTCATTTTGAAAACATTTTCCCACAAAAAAAAATCATTAAAAATCTATGGTATTGTTAGAAGTCTACTCACCAAAATGGATAAATAAGCATGTTTGAGTCTATACACACCCTCCTGTATTCAAACCCCCTTCAGAGAAACAGAGAATGGAGAAAGCAGAATTGTTTTTGTTTAATTGAAGATAAATTCTGTATGCAGGAACGTGACTCCTCAGAGTCGTTTGGATCTGAAACTCTGGAGTTGTCACACTTTGAGAAAGGAGCTTTTGGGAAGTGCCACTATTGATTTACTGGACACCTTACAAACACATGATGGCAAGAGTAAGAGTTCCTACACACACACACACACACACACACACACACTACTAAAACAGTATGTTCTGTTGAATTATTTAAACAAGTAGTTGAGTAGTCATGGTTTACATAAAAGCGTAATCATTTCTGTTCATAGCAATACTTTAAGATGAAATTAAGAGCATGTGGCCCACACATGTCATATTTACTGTTTCTTAAATAAATGGAAAAGAGTAGCAAGTATATTCTACCAAAATGTCTTTTCTCTTTGGTAGAGGAAACTCTTACTGGTTTGGAAAGTCTTGTCATGAGGGCATGTAAAAAAGACAGAACAGTGCAGCCATGGCTGCTTTTGGACTAGATTTACGCATGTTAAAGGTCATGATCGGTGAATGTGTTTGAGCAGACATGCTGTGCTATAAATTGGCACAATATCACCAGTAAGATCTAGACAGGTGCAACTGGGAAGCAGAAGAGGTGTACTGGAGGCTCTGGTAGCATTGTGTGTGCATATTGCAAACACTAATAAAACCTTATTGGCTACAAGTATGTCGATGTGCAAGCTGATTGGCTGGCAGTTCAGAGAACTAGGAATTGTCAGTTTGTGCCTCTGGAGTTTCATGACTAAACTAGATCATTTGCAAAAATTAAAATAATTTTATGTTTCTGGCTTTCTGAAGAAATGAAATGCATAAATGTGTTGTTTCAAAAATGTGCCAGTTTTCCACAGCAGTTATGGTAAATGTTTCTAAAGGATTTCTAGCTTATCCATCTCTCTCTACCTCCCTCCCTCTGATTGGCAGTGGAGAACGTTCAGCTCAGTCTGGTTTTGCAAACAGAGAACAAAGGCTCAGTTGTAGCAGGAGGTGAGCTCAACGTCTGTCTGGATGGCCTGGTTGTTGATCTGGGATCGTTGCCCAATGGCAGTACAGCCTCAGACAGTAAGTTCTGTTCACGGGCACACATGCACACTTCGTAGAAACACACGCAGAACACATAAATCCACATTCATGAGCTCAGAGTGGATTTGCTGTAACTCCACCTAAACTAAACATGGCGCGTGAGGAGATGGAGTTCTGTCACATGTTCAGCTGTTTAACCCAGAGCAGGTCAGAGATCACTCACAGCTCTCATCCAGAACTGGACAGCAGGGCTTGAGTTGAGCTTTACAGTTCTTTAAGACAGAACGTTAGTCACAACATTTACAGCAGGCAAATACAGCTTTTTTAATGGTTAAACACGGAGTCCTGCCTGAATAGAACTGTAATTGTTCCTATGAAGGCAATATTTAAATGTATAAATTTAATCTCTTGTCGTAGTTACTCATTTTTTTCATAGAAATGAATATAAAGATTGATCCACAACTATTCAGATTAACAGTTGAGTTTTGTGAAGAAGATTTAAAAAACAAGAAATATGAAATGTCGGAATGATTACTGGATTATGTCTGGATTATGTTTATGATGTATGTGGTTTTTGGAGCTGTGGTGTCATTGTATGAACGTACAGTGATCGTAATAATGGTAAACTGTATCATCTGGGATTGCATGAGGGAAAGAGATTCGAATAATTTGGGGTGAATTATGTCTTTAATAGAAGAAAGCCCAATAACAAATGTTTCCTTATGCAAAAACCACACATTTACCCCTGTAGTTATGCAGAGGCTGAAGCATGAATTATGAATTCTGGTTTTTATGAAACCGTTTCTGACTGTTTAATTGACATTTTAAAGGCACAAATGTGCAAGGTACAAATTTACAAAATAGTAAGAAAAACAGTATAAAAATGGAGTAAAAGTGCCCACGTCTGCGAGATGTGTATTAGCAATCTGTGCTGAAAGAGAGAGTGTGTGTGTGTGTGTGTTCTTTCAGTGTGTGAGTTTGTGTTTGTTTTACTCTCAGTAGGAGTGTGTGTAATGAGAGTTGTGTTTGTGCGCTCTGTTCACTCTGAAGGCACTGTTGTTAGTGTTTAATGTTTTTCTTCATTTCCCTGGGCAGTTTTTCTGACACACACACTACATAAATAGGTCTTTGTATAGCACAGACCTGAGTAAAGACGCACACATTCACTGAAGAGAAACATGTTTAAACACCTTTAATGTTTTTAAATGACTGTTTTTTTTTTAGGAAAAAGCATTAAGATTTTGCATCACAGTGACTCTACATTTCATCGTTTATATTTATTTCTTATGGAGGTGATATTTTTTGATTTAACAGATGTGTTCATCTGACACAAATTACAAATGCAATGAAGCACATTTGTGATTAATCATAAGAAGGCAATGATATTTGATGTGTTACATCTTGTCATATGGAAGCCAGAATGTTTGGAACTTTTGGATATAGTTTTTGGACCAGCACTGAATATGAATTGTAGAGGTTGCTAATGTGTTGCGTGTGTGTTTGCAGAGGTTGTTCATGCAGGCAGGTCTCGTCTGCGCAGAGCTCAAAGTGAGGAGACCAGCAGCAGCTGCAGCCCCTGCAGACGGTCAGAACATGCATCCCTGTATAACTCGCATATAATTCACTTCTGTTCTGTCTTTAAGTTTCTGTTGTTTTCTCTTATATTTTAGTAACGCCATGAATTAATTGTATTGTTTTTTAAGTCTGTGACAGCAGCTCACATAGTGACGTACGTTTGCGTGCAAACAGTGAGGACATCACAATAAAACGTGTTGACTGTTGTCAGTTATTTACAGAGTATTGCAGTGCTGTGTTCTGTACATTGTGTTGTCTGAATATGTTATGAATATGTTGTTTATGTTCAAAAATAACGTAGCCTGTCCATGTGCTGTTTGAATCTTATTCGCACATGCATTTAACTGGGGTTCAGAAGTGTAGCTCATTCATCGGCCGGTTCTCGGGAGGGTTCCCCCGCGGACCATACAGGAGCTGCTCTCACTAATGGAGAAGTGAGCGGAGAACCTGTAGGTGCCACGTGCCACAGCAACACCAAGATGGCAAACAACGGCTCAAGCAGTGCTGGTGAGATGCACACGTTTCCATGCAACTGTCTTAAGTTATGTTCTCCAATTTCATCTACTTTAAACGGGACGCTTCTCTGTTAGCGTCACGCGTGACTTGCCACAAACAATATAACACTGTGATGTTTGCTTTAACTGTATTTGTTGCACCCTCCTGTTGACTAAAGTGTTCGGTACAGTGAGAATGTTTGATGATGATATTTCTGTTGGTCTTTGCTCAGCTAAAGAAGAAACGGCTGCCGGTGGAATAAACAACAGCCGTTTGCCATGTCCTGCTCCATCCTCACCATCTCTGAGCTCTAATCCCAGTGATGGGACAGACACTTTTGTCTTGCCACCAATCACAGAAACTTCTTCTAGCACTGACCAATCCGGTGAAACCACAGAGACGTGTGTCACTGACACTCTGCCTGCTGGGTGTGAACACAGAACAGCTTGAACAATACATGTGGGTACTTCAATTTAAACATCAACTTTGAGTAAACTCTGTGCTTTTCTCACTTGCAGCTGGGAACAGCGGGTTCTGCCTCACGGACGAGTGTACTATGTGGATCATAACACAAAGACCACCACATGGGAAAGACCCCTCCCACCAGGGTACGTGTTTACTTTTTTTAAAAGGAAAGTTCTCCCAAAAATGAAAAGGTTTACTCATTGCCCTCACAACATTTCAAACCCGTGTGAATTTATTTCTTCTGTGGAACACAAAAGCAGATATTGTGAGAAATCTTCTTTCACAAATCCTTCTTCTGTGTCCATGCAATTAAAGTCAACGAGTGCCACTGTTGTTTGGTTACCAACAAAATATCTTCTTTTTTGTTTTTGAAACATCATTTCGTCAAGGAGTTACTAAGTAAGTGACTGTTTCAAACAATTCTTGCTCTTTACCCATTGTCCACCCTTCAAGGAAATGTGGTTGGCAAAGGATGAATTATGTGTGAATGTAGTAAGGTAACCACATTGTACAAAGCATACACACAATGGGAAACGAGAGCCACCAAAGGACTGAAGACACGTTTACAGGAGCGTGGATCTTTGAAAGTGATTGTTGAGTGGTGATACCCATCTGTCTGTGTTGTAGTTGGGAGAAACGTGTGGACCAGCGCGGCAGGTTCTACTATGTGGATCACAACACCAGAACCACCACCTGGCAGCGGCCCACAGCAGAGTCTGTGCGCAACTATGAGCAGTGGCAGTCCCAGCGCAGTCAGCTGCAGGGAGCCATGCAGCACTTTAATCAGAGATACCTGTACCAGGTAAATACAGCCACTGACAGTGTAGATGAGTGGTGTGAGAGAGATTCAGCCAGGTGTCAGTGTGAACTGAACGATGTACAGATGCAGTATTGCCTTCAGCAAGAGTTCAGGGGTTTTAAGACATTTTCATTCAACTAAATATTGTTGAAGACACACCGTGAGATGCTAATAAATCAAAAAGGTGCTGTGGAAGGACTCATCTTGGCAGATTTTGTGTTATTTGAAATACTGTGAATTTATATTGATCGCGTTCATCTATGTTTAAGTAGCTTCTGAAGTTTGGAGCATAGAGAACTTGTGTGATGATCACAGTGGTTGTTCTCACTGGACACCTGTGTTAAAACGCTTGCGTCATACAAACACGCAGCACACTGAGCCTTTTGTGCAGTAACTGCTGCTCGTTAGCTGCTCCTGAGAGGCGCATGTATCATTAACCGCTGTTTCCGGCCATCAGCGAAAATAAAAGGCATATGTGAATGTTTGTTAATGAAAACAAAAACTCTTACAACGTTATTTTTCACCCAGAAATAAAAACCTGATCCTTAATTTCTCCTCATGTCAGAAATTGTCATGCAGTGACATACTCTGAACAACGACAAAGATATGTGGAATTAAAATGGTGGTTAGCAAACTAACAGTTGTTTGATCATTTGGTCATGGTGTGTTCTGTGTTCCTATCGGTTTCTGCATGTCCATTTGCAGTGGATTTTATCAGGAAACATTTCATGGCAGTGTTATAGCAATTAAACTGGCAGTCATTCAGTGGAATCTCAAACGTTTGATGGAAAGCCACATTTCTCTGTTGTTTATCATACAGAACATTGGTGCCAATGGTTCTAAAATATACTAATGCCTTTGAGAAAAGCAGTCCAGATCGTGGCCAAAATGGTTTTGTGTGCACCTGGACTGAGTATGTAAGTGTTATGCTTAAAACTCCTCTTAGATTTTACACACCCGCAACTTTAAGATACTTCAAAATGTCTTCTTCCTTAGAAGAAAAGTCATGCAGGTTTGAAATGGAGGAGTTGGTTTTGGGTGAAGTTTTCATGTTGTTGTCAGTCAGATGATGCGGAGCATTTCCTGTTTCAGCAGTCATTTCTGCTAGTGCTTTTCTTTCCTCTCCTCATGTTTTTACTTCTTTCTGTCTCTGTTTCTCTGAGGCTAGCTTTGGGTTTAATGGCTTGTGGTGGGAGTGAAGATGATGTCATGATTATGTTCATTTTTTCTACCTTTTTTAGTCATAAAAACTGTTGAGGGTGGAGCGTACACACACACAAACACATACTAGTCATTAGACCTCCTAAATTTGGACCAACTTTAGCCCAACAAAGGCACACGGGGGTGGTGATGTGTGTGTATATATGGACACAGGTTAGATAAGTCTAATCCAGAAGTACCACAAGTATGGCTGATATAATGGTGCTGGAAACAGAAACTATGGCAGAAAAGCCAGTTGAAGTTTGCTTAGTCAGAGCTGCTGGCTGCAGTTGTAGGAACTTCTGTAGTTTAGCATGTGAGTGTGATGGCAGAGCAAAGACCTGGAGGACACACACTCAACACATTCAGATGTTCGCATTCAATCATTTAAAATGTTTTCAGCAGAAAAGAGATTTTCTTTCATTTTTACATAACTCACATATTGCAACATCATCACTAAGCTGGAGTGTGTATTTTTATACGTAAAGACAAAGAAAAAGCATTGAGGACAGTTAGCCTTTCATAGGTTGGTTTGATGTTTTGTTTCTGTCCGTAGTGGATGATTTAAACACAAACTGTTGTTCAGTTTTTATTATGGTACCACGAGTTAAGCTTAAGTCCTCAATTTACAATTAAAATAGTAAATATTTCAATTGTTTTTCTATTGACCACATTGTACTTTCATGACTTGTGTAAAAAGTCAAGTATTGTTGAATGAAACTTTAAAACAGCCAACACAGTTTTGTCTTTAAGTCAGTTAGATCCTCAAACATATTTTGCACATTTATTGACATTTTACCTTTATATGTCTGCCAATGTTTATGGATATTTAATGAAACTTCACTAAATTTACCAAACTAGATCAATAGTTTTTTTGCCTGTAAAACTCTTTATATACTGTATTAGATTTAAACTCTTCTGTATACTGCATTAGTTTTAAACTCTTCTGTATACTGCATTTATTGTAAAAATCCACAGATGTGCCCACAGGGAGACTATTTTCATATATAATAGTAGCTCGCATTTGTGCATGTTGGGTGGATGCTTTCAGTGTACAAATAAATGAAATTTCCATGCACTAAACACACACGCGTATGTGTGTGTGTGTAAGGGCCATGAATAAAGGTGCTTTTGTGTTGTGGGCGGGAGTTTGGACGCTCATGAATGTTCACTTCAGTCTTTAGACCTCGCGCCTCTCTGCGTATTTTCACAGCTCCATTAGAAAAGCACAGAGATTTGGGTGCGGCCGGGGGGTGGATGAGACAGGGTGGGGCTTTCCAGCAGCCAGTGAGATCACTGGAATACTGTATGTGAGTGTGTGTGTGTGTGTGTGTGTTTGCCTGTAGCGAGCATGTAGTATTTGGACACCACTGCCGAGGTTCTAGAGTTCCTCCACCAGTCTGTGATCCAGGAGCAAGAGGCAAACTTTGAGATCTCCACTCTACAGAAACATCTCTCAAAATGAGCATGTTGCCCTGCAGGCAGATGACTGTCACCAATGCAGTGTGACTTATGTAGTCCAGTGCTTGTTGGGTTGGTAGTTTTTTGTGGACAGACTGGAAGAAATGAGGGAAGGTTGTTTTAACAGTAGTTTGTGTTTCTGTCTCTCTCCTAGTCATCTGGAGGTGTGGTGGAGAATGACCCACTCGGCGCTCTTCCTCCAGGCTGGGGTAAGTCTTCATCATGGTCATCTACAGGTGACACCTTTCCTATGAGGTTGCTGTGAGTTTAAACGTAAACGTTTATCTGTATTGCGGCAGCTGGCGATATGTGGCACCGGTTATTGAGTATGTAGGAGGGCGCAACAGCACGACTCAAACGAAACACAGCAAGAGCTGAACGCGACTCATGACAGTCTGCCTTCTCAGTTCAACAACACTAAATGTGTTGCAGAGCGTCTTCTGGGTACCAGCACAGCGCTGATGAATTATTATTACTGTTAAAACTGACTAGAAACAGAAATCGGTTCATCATTTGTAGCCTAACAACAAAAGACTGTAATCACATTGCTTCAAAGGAATGTATATGTTTTAGCACAACCATGTAGGGGTGATAAAATCATGATAAAAGTTTATCTGTAAAACTGCAGCTCAGTGGGCATGGCATCGTCTTCGTAGTTTGTGGATAAACACAGTTTCTGTTTAAAATGTAAGTGTATGGGGTGTGCAGCTGAAAACACTCTCTCACAGTGAGTGGGTGAAAAGGGAAGTGTTGTAACGTGAGGGCTACTGTGTGCCTCACAAGCCACTGGTAATAAGAACAAGATGTGGACTCATGTCTGAATACACACAGTCACTCTTCTCAGACAACTCTCTGTGTGGACCCGGCCGGCACATGTGCTCTTTCTTGCTCTGTAATTCAGTCCAGCTGTTGTGGGTCATCAGTACTGCTTCATTTCTTTCTTCTCTCGCTGGCTCTTTCCATCTCTGTCATCTGTCTTTCACAGTTACTCCTCACCCGGCTGTCCATCCAAACCTGTCTGCTGTTACTTTCCATGGAACATTAAAAACCGTTCTCAGCTTTTGCCAACAGTTCTGTTCTGCTGTCTGTCAAGCTCCAGATAGGACAGAAACTACCATTAAAAAACTATGAAGTAACCTTTGTCTAACCCTTGTTGCCATGCTGACTCATGGAGCAACGTGCTATATATGAATCTATGAACCCAAAAGAACATTTTTGAATTAGACAACAGCTGTTGTATGGTTTGTTGTTAGGATGTTGTATTGTATTCACCGGGTTAATGTATGTTGAGAAACATGGAAAGAGCTGCTCAAAGATTCTTCAAAGATGTCTACTTATCTGATAAACGTACCAGACGTTATCTAGTGACTGTTCTTCTAATGTTTTCTGTCCCTCAGAGAAACGCCAAGACAACGGCCGAGTGTATTATGTCAATCACAACACCAGAACGACGCAATGGGAAGATCCTCGAACCCAAGGGTAATGGTGTCTCCTGTGAGGCGATCTGTTTGGCTGCAGTCAGAGTGTTAATAGTGTGCGTGGCACACATCTGCTGCTAGTGTTCAGCTGTGTTGACTGCCAGCTGTTCTAATCGACTCGAAACCCAATTCATTCTTTTTGTTTTCTCACTTTTAGTTTACATTTTATTTTTACATTGTGTTTAAATATTCTATATTTCACATGGAGGTTATGGAAAGAATGTCATTATAACGATTGAGCAAACCCCAATCTCAGGTGATGTGTGTAGCGTCCAGCAGGGGGCGCTGCTCTCACTGCCCTCCTCCTATTGCAGGATGATCCAGGAACCGCCTCTGCCGCCGGGCTGGGAGATGAAGTACACCGCAGAGGGGGTGCGCTACTTTGTGGACCACAATTCTCGCACCACCACCTTTAAAGACCCCCGACCCGGCTTTGAGTCAGGGTAAAAATCACACACGCTAAAGCTCAGCTCATGTTCTGGTGTCATGTGAAGGGAAATGGGTTTAACTGGGACAGATAGGAAGGCGTAGTGATGTGTCACCATGTGACGATTCTCACAGCGCTGCCCACCCGTGACTCTTATTTGAAATATGGGTCCTATAGCAGCAAAAATGACACGTGTGTTTTATTCATAGTTTCAGATAAGAGGAAATTTATTACTTTTCTCCACTTTACTTGCAGTAACTTATGTAGGTTAGGTTAACTGCAGGGTCTTTAACCAGTAAAGCTACATCCACAAACCATATTTTCCCTCTTATTTTATACATCTTTTTGTCTTTTCTGTTTTGTATCTAATACGCAGTGTAGACATACAGAAATGTGTCACGTCTTCGTCTTCATCGCTCATGTTTGTTCAGCAACACATGGGATGTGTGTGCCAGTGTCTGAGGCCTGTAGTGACAGCAGCATGTTCTTCTACTGCTTTGGTTTCATGGTTTGTTCTTCTGTTCAGGTCCCGGCAGGGCGGCTCTCCAGGCGCATACGATCGCAGCTTTAGGTGGAAATATCACCAGTTCCGCTTCTTGTGTCATGTGAGTCCTTTAAATGGCTTAAGGTTTAACTATTCAGCGGCGTTTACCAGTGGCACCCATTGTTCCTTGTATTTTTTGTGATTTGCTGTTTTCTGCATCACAACATCCTACACAGTGCAAAGACGGCTGATGGTGTTTCCTGTTGATTAAGATCATGGCAAAGACTGAAGTTATGAGTCAATTTTAAAATAATCTGTGTTGTTATGAGACATTTCCTGCTGTTGTGTCTGTTTAAACAGTCCAACGCTTTGCCCAGTCATGTGAAGATCTCTGTGTCACGACAGACTCTGTTTGAGGACTCATTTCAGCAGGTAAGCATGTGTAAGGAAATCTGTGACCTGTCTTTGTGAACTGTCCCTCTAAAATAATGTGTAAAAATAAAATAAATAATGTTCACTTCTGAACATTACCCTTTCTCATGTTTTATTGCCTTTTAGTTCATTCTGAAGGAGTTGCTTTATAATCAAAAAATACCTTGTGTCCCACACGCGCCGATGATGTTTTCTCTCAGATCATGAACATGAAGCCGTATGATCTGCGCCGCAGGCTGTACATCATCATGAGGGGAGAAGAAGGGCTGGATTATGGAGGAATAGCCAGGCAAGTCTTCATCCTCCAAGCCTCTGTCTTCATCTCTGTGTTCTTCATGTCACTGTGCTGAATGTTTGGCTGCAGGAAGTGTTTGGTGTGACTGTGCTGGTCTGGACCACCTGCTGTAGTCGTGCTCCTCTGTCTGTGTCTGTCTCTGCGTCGTGTCAGTGGTTTTACCCTATGGTAGGTTACTTCATGCTGTTCTACCACAGGGTAGAACCACGGACGGGATGTCTGGAGGTGTCTGCATCATCGTCCCCCCATTCGTGGTCCCCATGTTTGTCCTCTTGTGTCCTTCCGAGCAGCTCCGGTGTGGGTTGGGTTTAATTCGCTGTGTGTTGTTGATCATCTTAATCGCTTTATGTCCTGCTTCATGTCTTTACGTCTAAAATAAACAAACTTCATTTAGTCTGAGCACTCTGGTACATTTTTATTTGGATTACAATGGAAGCACATTTGAATCCATTTATATAAAATATAAATATATGGTTCCTTATCCAAATGTTACATAAGATAAGCTTGTTTTCCATAAGACAACAATAACAAGGGAAAGGAAACTATGAGGACTGAAGCGTTGGCTTCGTTTATGTTGGGCCTTTTTATATGTAAACATGGTTTATGTAAAATAGATTGTGTAGGACGGTACTAAATAAAACCTCCTCCCAAAACACACTTAATATGCCTCATTAAAAATGCCTGATAATGTATAATACTGATAGTGTTTTCTACATTTCTCACTACATCATTGACAAATTTTAATGACTATTATTATGAAGTGTGTTTAAAAAGCACCGAAGCAAAAATACACAACCTGCCAGCCTTGTATTGTTTTGGTTGTAAACATTAGAGCAAGTTGAGTTTCAGTTTGTCTCAGTTGAGAGGTAGAAAATTATGCTGTCCTTCCTATGGCTATTTTTCTAAACAGATCTTTTACGTTTTACGGAGAGCAAACGGTCCTCGTTACCTGAGAACATGCTCTTATTAACAAACAAAAACTGTGTCTCAAGATAAGCTTGTTCTTCAGAAGTATGAGATCAGGGATAAAGGACACTGTGGCTCAGGTTTAAGCTCAACTCAAGACTACATTTATTCTTCTCTGAATGGAATATAATCCTAGTTTTAAGCAAATTAGGAGGTCACTGAAGAACCTGCATTGTTCCCAGTTTGTGATCGTGTGATACAGCATAACATGGATGTGAATAGTTCAGAAACATCAAGCATAGCTACAGAAATTAGATATGTAGTTGGTCTAGTTGCTGCTGACACATTGCAGCTCTGTAGAATACTGTAGTAGAATTAAAGCATTAAAGCAGTTATTATTATGTTGCCACCTTTTATTCAGTTTGAAGAAAGCAGTGGCATGTTATACAGTTACCATCCATCCATTAAAGTGCCATCAAATTCACTGTCACTGCTGACAGCCTCTCATTATTTTATTTATTATTTCATCATGTGCTTGTGCACAGCCATAAATCAGTAGCGCTCATGATTATTAATGCCTCTAAGATTATGTGGTAATAATAACAGGATGACTTTGAATCAGTTTTGTTGATTAGATTGAATGCTTTAGGTCTGTGAGGAAATGAGTTGTAATAGTAGAACATGATCGTTGTAGCTGGTTCTGATTCTGGTTCTGTTTGTCTCTTTACAGGGAGTGGTTTTTCCTGCTGTCTCACGAGGTGCTGAACCCCATGTACTGTCTGTTTGAATACGCTGGTAAAAACAACTACTGTCTGCAGATAAACCCCGCCTCCTCCATCAACCCCGACCACCTCACATACTTCCGCTTCATTGGCCGCTTCATCGCCATGGTAAGATTGCTAAGAAGCAACAGCTGTCCAAAAACAAAGAGCTATTATAATTATTTACAATTCCTTGCATAGCAAGCAGCATAGTAACCAGTTTCAGTGTAGTTATAGTTTAGTGGTTAGCCGTACAAAAGCATTTGCCATAAATACAACTTCTGTTTGTTCCAGTCCACCATATTACTGGGTGCTACCTTGCTCAAGGTTTGAAACGCAGAAGCCCTGCATCTTGTACACATACAGGAAATGAACTTTATCAAAGCTGGGGTAAACATACTGGAAATGTGTTGAAATGTTTCTGAGGTTGTTGGACATTTTCCAGCTCTTATTGGTCAGGATGGTTCTTCACAAGCCTTTCTGTCTAATGACGCGTAGAACAACATATTGGCCAAGTCACTTGTTTGCTGTTATTGTTTAATTAGCAGAAAATCATCACTAATATAAGGTGAATGTTTAGCGCAGAAACCGTTTCACGCTGCTCGCTCCGTTAGTAACCGCAGCAGTGTGTCGCTGCGTTTACTTTCTCTTCAGGCGTTGTATCACGGGAAGTTCATTGACACTGGCTTCACGCTTCCCTTCTACAAACGCATGCTCAACAAGAAGCCCACACTCAAAGACCTGGAGTCCATCGACCCTGAGTTTTATAACTCCATCATGTGGGTGAAGTGAGTATCGCTACAGACATCAACCTGACAAAAATGCTTGTGTCATTCTGGACATAAGATGCACTGAGCTCTGTGTTGACAGAGAGAATGATCTGGAAGAGTGCGGCGTTGAGCTGTACTTCGCTCAAGACATGGAGATTCTGGGCAAGGTGACGACCCACCAGCTGAAGAGTGATGGAGAGAATGAGCTGGTCACTCATGACAACAAGGAGGAGTACATCAGGTACCGCTGATACGCCACCTCTCCGTCTCCACAGTGGTGTTGCTGTAAGAGCTGTTTTCAACTCCTTTCTGCTGTAGTTTGCTCACCGACTGGCGTTTCACTCGTGGAGTGGAGGAACAGACCAAGGCCTTCCTGGACGGCTTCAACGAGGTCGTGCCGTTAGAGTGGTTGCGTTATTTTGACGAGAAAGAGCTGGAGGTGGGTGTTTTTCTGTTTTCAGCAAACAAATCTTTTCTAACAAAGCCACAACATGTTGCCTTTGCAGCAGCTTAACAGAAACAAACCTGAACAGAGATCTGTTAATGCCCCTGGAGTAGGTGTGTGCATGCCCTGCGTTTACTGTGCTCTTCTCTTTCTCCAGCTTATGTTGTGTGGGATGCAGGAAATTGATCTGAACGACTGGCAGAAAAACACCATCTACCGACATTATACCAAAAACAGCAAACAAATCCACTGGTTCTGGCAGGTAATTGACTGTGACGCTTCAAAGTTAAGTGAACTTTTAATATTCCAGTACTGGGGGCGTATTCAGTGATTTGGCACAACTCCAGCACTGACACTGAATAAAACCTTTGCAGCCAGTTGCTTTATTGTATTAAGTTAGTACACTCTTTTGTGTCAACCCTGTGTGCTTTCCTGCAGGAAGATGTTAAAACGTGACATTGTTTGTGACACAGGTGGTGAAGGAGATGGACAATGAAAAGCGAATTCGCCTGCTGCAGTTTGTCACGGGAACCTGTCGGTTGCCGGTTGGTGGTTTTGCTGAGCTTATAGGTACTGGCACAGCCTTACTCCACCACAGACGCAACAGACGTCACCCGTGGCTTCGGGTGGTGAGAGTTTCGGCGGTTTATCTGTTTGAACTGTTTTATGACCTCCTTTTACAGGAAGTAATGGACCACAGAAGTTCTGCATAGACAAAGTGGGGAAGGAAACATGGCTGCCTAGAAGTCACACTTGGTGAGACTCATTTGAACTTGAATGCAACTGTTTTTGAAGCAGCATTTTCCAACGTTTTTTTGTTCCCTTAACCCTCATTTAGTTTCAATCGCCTCGATCTGCCGCCGTATAAGAACCTGGAGCAGCTGCGGGAGAAACTGCTGTTTGCCATTGAGGAAACGGAGGGATTCGGGCAAGAGTGACCATATGAACCAGAAGAATAGGACTCCAACTATTTAGCCAGTTTCATTTTTTTAAAATAGGCGTTACGATTAAAGCATAACGAGGGATAGATCTGTTATTCTGTCTCTGATGGACCAGCAGCATCTAAATTTACAGCTTCAACTTCCTACATTTCTATGCAGAAAAATCCAAATGAGACATTTTACTGCATCCCATTAAACTGCTTTATAAAATTTACATTATCAACCAATCAAACTGAATTTCCTGAATTGCTTAAGTAGAAATGCAGCTGATTCCTGTGTAAAAATGAAGAGACTCTTGAACTGATATTCAAAAGATAAACAGCACACCAACGCTTTGGACCACATTCGCTTAATCTCATGCACCATGTATGTGTATATGGGACAGAGAAAGTACTTGTTTTTAAGAGGTGAAGTGATCACGTTTTTATTTTGTGACATGGTAAACTGAAATAAAATCCTGTCCTGGGTTGTGAACCTTTCTTTGGTCTATATTTCAGAGGGACTTTTTATTACTCTAAGGTTTATTATTAAAAGGTCTGTTGTTTGTAGAGATGGCTGCAGACTTCTATTAGAAACACAAGCTTATTTAATTTGAACAGGTCAAAACAGGTCTTATATTTATGAAGATTTCATGTTACATTTTGGACTGTTAACTAAATTTGACACGGTCAGGATCTAGTGTAGAGTGAACTTTACTTTGACTTTACTTAAGTCACCGGCCACTTTACTGGGTAAACAGGTTTAAACATATGAGAGGTGCACAGGGTGGAAGTGCTGCTGAATCCTTGCTTTCCTTGCTCAAGGAAATTAAACCAGCAATTTAATGGTTACAAGCCCAACTCACTAACCAGCAGAGCACAGCTGCCCCAGATTAACAAAACCAGTCAACTGAGGCACATGATGGAGCAGCACAGGACGGTCTAAGCGCTGGGAACGGAGAGAAACATCAGCAGACGTTCATCCCTCATGAACGTTTGCATGACGAGCTCAGGTGACACGAGAACTTTAATGGGAGAAAACGGAGCGTCTGGTGCGCCAATACTGGGACCATTAACTGAATAAAAGATACAAACGCAAAATAAAAAGTGCGTCGTTAGTGTGGAAAGCGGTAGATGTTGTTAATGGCATTATGTGACTTGATATGTACGCTGCCATTCATTTCATTAAAACATGTTTTCCAAACATCAAATGAATGAAAAACGTTTAATTTTGTGCTGGTCAGATGTTAGCAGTCAATTCACTTGTGTAGAAGAGTAACTAACACCTGCTCCAGACCTTCATTTCCCACACGCGTGTGTTTATGTGGTTTATTCACAAGTAAAGCGCATCAGGACTTTTCATGTGAAATAATGACGCGCCACGTCCGGTGAAGACGCGCGCGCGACACGAGACGCGCGCACACGAGCAGCATGTGGAGCGCCGACGAGGTCGCGAGTCTGTGTTACGAGCAGTTTAATAAACTACCGAGACGAGGGAAGCCGGAGGCCGGGAGAGAGTGGAGCTCACTGGCGGCGGTGCTGCAGCTGACCGACGGGAAACCCGGTGAGCACGCGCACGAGCACGAGCACGCGCACAGCAATAAACCTTCCGAGGTTTCATTTACACTAGAGCCGCTATGAAGGAGAGATACAGTTTAACAGTCCTGTCACTGCACATGGACCGAACCGAACCGAACCTCATGGTGTGTCCTGCCACAAACGACACCAATAACGACACAAAACATAAATGCAATAAAACCCTGTTAATGTTCAACCACTGCAGTCAGATCAGCCGAAGAGAAGCAGGAACATGAGTCTGTGAATAAAATATGTTTTCCATTGTTGTGAAGTTTAGTAATGCCGTATTATTAATAACACGTTTTATTAATAACACGTTTTCTGACAGTCCACAAACAGATGGTGTCTCTGGGGACAGGCACCAAATGCATCGGCCAGTCTGTCATGAGTGCCAAGGGTAAGTACGTGAACGCGCTTGAGCCTCTGCAGCTGCTGATGTTGTTGTGCTGGTTTGTGTCTCAGACGTGCTGTTCTGTACAGGTGACCTTCTGAATGACAGCCATGCTGAGGTTATTGCACGCAGGGGCTGTGTCAGGTAACTTAAGTCACAACCCTAACCTTCAGTCACAATGCTGTGCTCTCTGTAACACACCTCTTGGACAAGTTTAATGAGTTCATGTGTTTACCCATCTATGCTTGTACATGGACTTCAGAAGGATGTTGTGTCCTGTATTCTGTGTGTTCTGTTAAAATGATAGGTGTGTAAGTGTGTACACTGTGTGCCGTCTCAAAATGTGTTGCAAACTGTCAGCACAATTCATGTTTTTCCTTTAAAAATTAACCTATATATAAAACACATTTAAATTAAAAAGCCACATTTGCATATCAAGCAATACTATCTAAGATGTTTTTTTAAGTGTTTTCATTTTCAATTTAACTTCTTGTACTGCAGATTTTTGTACTTGTTGATACTTTAAAAAAGAGGGTTTAGTGTTTCTGACAATGTAGATGTTGTTTTCACAATAAGACAAGTAACTCTGCCCTTAGATATCTGACAGAGCAGCTGCACAGCGCTGTGAGCGGCCAGAGTTCTGCAGTTTTCTGTCCTGCTGCTGAGAAAGGACAATGGATGATTAAACCAGGAGTTTCGTTTGTGTTCTTCACCAGTCAAACACCCTGTGAGTCCAACAACGGCATTGGACTTTTTTACTTTTTCTTGAAGAAAAATATTTTTCACTTCATTTTGGCTGGGGTGAAATGCGGCCTTTTCTGCTCAGGGTTTGTAAGATTCGGTCAATGTTCTGCTGTATTCTCAGGTGGAGATGCCTCCATCTTTCCCATCAATTCCAGTGAAGTACAGCCGTGTAAGCCAGTGAAGGAGATACAGAATGAAGAGTTGGAACGAAGAGGCCTGAAACGACAGGCTGAAAGTGACCTGGAGGAGAGTCCCAGAACCAAGAGAACAGATGGTTCTTTGTTCTCTGAAACATCAAGGGATGATGGTGAACAAAAGGTTCTAACAGAAAACGAAGAAAGCAGTGAGTCAAATGAAATCTCCAAGCTCGACCTCCACCGCACTGGGGCGAAATGTGTTCCTGAAGGCCCGACTGACCCGCTCCAGCCTGGATTGCTGTATCATAACACTGGTGTACTGAGACTGAAGCCAGGCCGTGGGGAAAGAACGCTCTCTCTCTCCTGCAGCGATAAAGTCGCCCGCTGGACTGTTCTGGGGTTTCAGGGAGCTCTGCTGACTCATTTCCTGCAGCGGCCCATTTACTTCAGTGCTGTGGTTGTGGGGAAGGGTCCGTACAGTCATCAGGCCATGGAGAGAGCCCTGAACGCAAGGTACCAATACTGCATAACTAACCATACCATACTAACATATACTAACATCACTAACAGTATGTCAGTGTTCAGCACGACTAGAAAACCTAGCTAACAGAGTCACTCACTGCGCATTTTGTCTTGGATTATTTTGTTTTGGTGTGTAAATAAGACTTCCAGTTTTTCACATGTAATGTAATGTAATGTTTGGTAAACAACGAAACTGAAACATGCATCTTATTATCTGTGTGTGTCTTTCTCAGATGTGCTCATGTTTCAGGTCTGTCGTCTGGTTTCTCACATCATCCTCTGACACTCCTGCAATCCACTCTGGAATTCACTCATAACCACACGCACACACACGGCAGAATCTCTCCCTGCGGCGCAGGTACACACTCCCTGTCCTCTACACTCAACCTTTAGGCTACTATTTGTCACTGCATACAGCTCTTCACAAATGTCTGCTTCAGATTAAACATACAGACTCAAACCTTTACTTTGTAGATCATTTCAGGCTTAGGGGTGCTGTCTGTTCATTGTTCATTGTATGTTCATTGTAAACTGTAATGAACTACCTGCTGTAGTTCATTACAGACTAATGTTGTAGCTGCGTAGTTGCTGGTGCACAATTTATTTAATTGTGTAAAAGTATATAGTTGAAAATATATCGTAATGAGGTGTTATTCTGAATGGACAGAAATGTTGATTTCTCTGTAGCTATCAGCTGGTGTGCCGTTTCCCAGCAGCCTCTAGACGTTACTGCCAACGGCTACAAACAGGGAGTGACTAAAAAGGCTCGGGGCACAACACAAGCCAGGTGTGAGATAACCCCACAACAACTGCCCACAGTCACCAACACAACCAGTTCACCATAACCAGCTCATGTTTTCCCTTCTCCAGATCTTTAATAAGTAAAGTGGAACTTTTTCATTCCTTCCTGAAACTGGTGGCAGTAACCAGCCAAACTGAACTTCCAGAGTCTCTTCGGTGAGTGTCTCAACAAAAACAGCAGAAATGTTGACATATTTCATCCTCAGCAGTGCCACACTCTAATAATCCTGCCTTTCATTGCTTCAGTGTAACTAATGTCAGATTATGAAATGAACATTTGTATCATGTAATGATGTGTGAAAGACATCTATGCTGAGACACAAGAGCAAACAACAACGAGTGTGTTTCCATGCACAGAATCAAGTGATACCTGTTTAAAATGATGTTATTATAGAAACCACTTTTTTTAGTTTGTTTAATCATGGCCAAAAGTGAGTAAACAGAACTGTACAATGCTATTTAACAACGCCTTTATAATAATATGAAATAAGAGAGAGAGAGAGAGAGAGAGAGAGAGAGAATTTTGAATTTAGATAAGATTGAATTTAGCAGGGAATGAAAATTCCCTCATCGTTTTCTCACCTCCAGCCCCTTGTTCCATCGCAGATGTTCAAGACGAACACAATCCGTTCCATTACATAACATCCTGTCTCTAAACAGATCTGTGACATCAGATCTTTGGCTGTTTGTACATGTCCTTGCTTACGTTGGCCTCTGATCTCTTGCTGCCCCCCTTCAAGTTTGCAGGTGTTGTTTGTGTGTGTGTGTGTGTGTCTGATCAGTGTGTGTTCTTCTCTGCTTTTTGTATGAAGTGGAAAAGAGTTGAAAACATACTGGGACTACAAGCAAGCTGCAGAGTCGTATCAGTGGTCCTGGACGCAGCTGCGGCTGCAGGCGTTCCCGCTGTGGCCTCGCAGCCCACGAGAACTTCTGCAGTTTCAGTGACACCGAACAGAGTCCCCAGCATTAGTACGTTGTTTTATTTCTTATTCTTTGGGAATGTCTGTAAAACTTCAGTTGCTCGTCCTCTTTTAATGGCATTTAACCTGTGTTCACCTTTCCACAAACGAGCAGATTATACAGTACAGTGCCATTAAGTGAACCTGCCGAGTCTCATGTATATTTAAAAACAAGTGAGTTTTTCATCTGTGTGTTGTAATCAAACATAATTCATTGTTAAATGTAATTACTGGTACAGTATGTTAAATTTTTTTTGGTTTTGTAATGGAGAGATTATTTATAGGTGTTATAAATTGTCTTGACAACTCATGTTGTTCTGAGTGTTTGTTTTTATTGGTTAGGTCATCCAGCTACCTTACCTTTCAGTTTAAATACATAATTTACAGGAGAAAATACAGATAAATTAAAAGTTACTATATAGTCTCAGTTTAAACATCAAGTGTCTGCAATAATACTGCAACACCGTTCACCCTCAAAATATGTGACAAAAGAAAATGTAACGTTTGGGAACACAACAGAAACTACAGGAACAAACACATCAGCTGTGGGGTTACTCCATCTCAACCACAGAACCAGAGACGGTCCAGAAGAAAAAGGATTGATGTGCTGGACAGGCTGGGATGATGCAGCCATCTCAGTATCCAAAGGTGTTCTCTCCGCTGTAGGCAACATACAAAAATCCATCCTCATCCTTTTCTTTCTCGTACAGCTGCCCCATAGTTAGGCTGAAACAATGGAGAACAACACGCTGTTATTTGTAATCAGATAAAACATTAAGTTTTTAAATTCTTTTGATATCGTGTCTACTTTATTCAGTTTAAATGCAATGTCTGCTCTGTGTTGTTCACGATTTAAATGGAGGCTGTTGGGTGTGACAATATTGCACAACACTTTCAGTGAAACCTAAAGCTACACGTCTTTAGTTTCAGGACACGATCCAAACTATGGCCACATATTATTTAGCAAAGAATTCATGACATTACTCGAGTAAATAATCTGCTGCTAGGAAACACTAGATCAGAAAAACTTTTGTATGCCTCTACTTGTGTGTCAATGCTGTAAACAAATGAATATATTTCATAGGCACTGGTATTACTACAGTCTACACACAAAACACCAATAAAATGTGGTTTGGTTCCATTTTACCTGGACTGAGGAACAGTTTTGTCAACGAAGAGAAATATGGCTTTTTCAGAAGGCAGCTGGATCCGCTTTCTAATGATCCACATGAACTGGGCCACTGTGATGTCAGATGGGACCAGATACTTCCGCTTGTCAATATCCACAATCTGTGATCCAGACACTTTCTCTACAATAACCTACTTGACACAAGAGAGAGCGGTTAAAGATTTACTGCTTTTATTGCTGCAAGTTTCTTCTATTATTCCTGTAACAGACAATTATCTGAATTAATATAGATTATTGGAATTATCACACAAAAGTGTGGAATTTGGTTCATTAGTTTCCGACAGTACTGCCAACGACTGAGCGTGGTTCTGCAAGGCCTGGGACAGCCAAACTTATTAAATGCCCCTGTATGTCCAAAATGTCCCAACCAGGAAATAGAGGTAGTGTCCTGTTCACTATAATGCTGTGGACCAGGCTGGAGGAACAGCTTTACAGAGCGCTGAGTGTTTCTAATTCATACTTACAGGAACTCTGTCTGGGTATTTGTTGCGGATTTTGGCAGACTCCACACACCTGTGCTCTGAAGAAAACACTGCCATCAGTCCACCATACACTCCTTACGTCATTAATATTACAGATAATAACTAAATATTTTATATTGTAATATATTATAATTGCATTCATTCTTCAAGCGCTTATAGTTCAGTAATAAAACGACCTCAGTTTAACCACCAAACATGAAGGTGCAGCCGGTTAACAAATGACGAGCTAAAATGAGCAAAACAAGCAGCGGAGCCTGAGCGCTATTTCTTATTAATGTCGTTATACACGACTGCGTTCATATAGACGTCACGACTGCGTTCATATGTTCGTTTCTTTCGTCACACAGACGGTGAATGCGAAACAAACACACAGATCAATAACTGACAGGCCGTTATAATATCAGCACGACGTTTTAGTCAAATTACCCAAAGAATGATCCTCTTTAAACATCCATTTCATTTTTGCAGTTATCTTGCTCGATTAGCGACCGGACAATGAAATATATAACGTTTAAAGACAATAAACCCTGAAACTATAAACGTCAACAATGCCGCAGCGACACACGTTCGCCTCTGAACCAGCCGTGATGACGTCACCGGGGCAGCGTCACAGCGGGCCGCACCATCTCTTCTGCCGAAGGGGCGCCGCACTCGCATCCGCGGAGAATCACCGTATTTATCTGCCGGGCTTTCCGGGAACCGCTCGTGAACGTTTGTGGTTGTTTTCCGTCGGAAACGCCATTCAGCTTTTTGTCGGTGCGCACGCGCATATCCGCACAAGTCCAAAAGTGGCGCGGTTGCTATGGTGAACAGATGACGCCTTGTGTCTGCGACAGTTATCATTTTGTGTCGCTCATTGTAGTACAGTAGCTGTTAGCGGCTACAGCCATATGTTGGGGTTGTTGTGGGGTTTGTATGTACTGCAGAGCTCTCACCAATGGCTTTTTATGAGGTTTACTCACACCCCGCGTTAATAAGATACAGAACATGCGTTTGCACGAGAGCGACGCTGTTTGTGATCGTGGTTTTATGCCTCACCTACATTGTACCTCTGCTGGTGGCTTACCGAAGTCAAGGTAAACCAAATCCCAGGCAAACAATTTCCCTTTGTCAAAGGTGAGGTGAATGCAGAGCCTTTGTGTTTCGTTCTTTCCAGGATTCTGGCTGAAGAGAAGCTCATATGAGGAGCAACCAGTCATACAGTTCCAGTATGACATGATCCTTATAGGAGCAACAAACACAGCAGGGAATTATGTGGCATGGAGCACATCTCCAAACTTCAATCGCCTGGTTGGAGATAATTTACGAATCCCATCCGTCTCAGTGAGTGCTGAACTGGTGAATCGGGCCATGAGCTGTCTGTATTCACAAAAGCTCTTATAGTTGCTAAAATAAAGCATGAAGCCGCCTTTAAAAGCACAAGTGCAGATGGTAGAGTGTGTGTGTGTTTGTGTGTGTGTGTGTTGAAGGCTTTTCTGTGTGTGTTCACTCCTCACCAGTGATGGGTTAAATGCAGAGGTCACATTTTGGGTGTGGGTCACCATATCTTGTCACTTTCAGTCCCCAGGAATGTGTTGAACATGTATTGTTCATTAATCAGGTCCAAGAGGAGGACAGAAACCAGGATGGGAAAGCAGATCTTCTGAATCTCCAGATCAACATCCCACTCAAAGCAGAAGAAGAGATGTTTAGCATCCAGCTGCTCCTCACATTCTCCTATCAGCTGTTTGTGTGTATCAGCACATCCATATATACAACAAACGCCTTTCAGCATTTTGCTGTGTGTTTATTACTTGTCTGTCTGTCAATCTAGAGGATGTCTACTGTCGTGATGCAGACACTTGTGTTTGTGCAGCATTCATCACCTGTGCCAGGTTCTCGGCTCTTCATCAGCGCAGATCTAAGGCTTCACCAGAGAACTCCTCTTCCTCACCAAGGGCTGCATGATACCTACAATGTGAGTGAAGCCATTCACTGATGCCAAATCAAAAACATTGCCATGAAAATTATTTTGAGAAACATCCTAAAATAAACAAAAGTACTTATGAATAAAAACGTATGTGTAAAAAGTCGTTTGTGATGTGTTTTAATTTCCTAAAATTTAAATTGTTCCATTGTTAGGTGTCAGCGATTGATGCGTCCAGTCCATTCGCGAGTTCTTATGATCTGGCCAACATTATGGAACGCTATCAGCAAAGAAACTGTGAGATTATGAATCAATTTCCTAGAAAGCCAACATGTTACAATTCATAAATGGTTAGATGTTGTTCCTATTATAAACAACATTTACAGATTTATTATCAACGTTTCATAAAAACTTACTGTATGCTAGAACCTTTGTTCTTTGTTTATGTCCATAGTTTCTATATGTGTAAGTTCTTCATTCTCACCGCAATCATATTTTGTCTTATAATTTTATTTAGATTGTGTTATCTTTATCTGAAAGGTACAGTAAGCCTATTGTGATTATAGATTGATAGATGCGTTCTGTTTGTTTGTACCTTGATTCGTTTATATAGCAAATACCTTGATTTGTTGTTTGTGTTTTAGCTGCCTGCATTCTTATTTCATGTTTAACAACATGTCTCCCATGCAGTGACTACACGTCTCTCTGGTGCTGTTCCAGTGTGGACTGTGGGCAGAGCTATGAATTCTCCATTCCAGATCACTGCCCAGATAAACTATCCTGTAGACACGATTACATATCCTTCATGTTACTGCAAGGGCATCAGAGAAAAACAAGAGGGTCTATGTTTACATAGCCCAAATCTTATCTCAGATGTTATTTTATTACAGTGAAATAATATTTCATTTTTCAGTGATTGCACACATGAAGTGACAGCAGATGTTGAATGCATTCCTATACTTTCTGCTTCTGTTTCTATTTATCAGTTCAAGTTTCATTTCCTTAACTGCTTGTTCTACTTACCGTCCAGGTTTCTGGGAAACCATAAAGTTTGCCTGGATTCAGTATGTCAGTGTACTGCTCATCTTTCTGTGGGTTTTCCAACACGTTCAGACCTTCATTTTTCAGAACCAGGTCTTACCAACCACTCCAGTGCTACCATTTAAACAGCACAAGATTTGATATGACTAGTGTGGTTTAATTGTACTTCTTTTGAAAGTAATTGTATAATTATGAGGACTTTTCAAAAATTGTCAGCTTGTGCATCTGTATATTTGTTGTTTATTTTAAGCCTTTTCATGAGAAACTCCAGCCAGAATGTTTGTTAAATCTCAAGTTTCTCTTGCTTCAGGTTCAGCCATATATTGCGCTAGTTTTTCTATGTGGTTGCAAAACCAAAATCAGATAAACTCACTTTGCTTAAAATGCCCTCAAAGCTTTTGTTTTATTTTAAAAACCCTCAAACGTTTCTTACTGCACTTCAGTCAGCGATCATTTCCCTTTGTTTTAAAAACAGACAGCTTTCCATTCCACTTCCAATGAGAACTAGCACAGGAAATGTGTACAATAGACAGGATACAGATGTGAGGTTTTGCCAGTCATCCTTTTAGATGCAGTCTGTCACAATGATAATCACAGGTAGAGGTTACTAGTTTACAGAATATTTTTTTTCTGTGTATAATATTCATCCAGGGAACAAGGTGATGCATAAAATTGGATCAAAACATTGGATCAACATATAACGTTTTGTCATGTTTTAGATACCAATGTAGACGAAGAAAGACAATCTTTAAGATAATCGAAAGTCATTTGAACCTTTAAAAATGTGTTTACGCCTTATGGAGGCAGATGGCTCCGCCCACATCGCTGTCAATCACAGTAAATGGCCACGTCCCAAAGTTTGGCTTTAACATCCCGGCGAGGAGACGCGGAGCAGCAGAACCGTCCAGCCAGCGGAGCCGAGGTGAGACAAACCATGTTGTGTCGTTTGTTAGATGATGATGATGATGGTGGTACAAGCTCAACGCGCGCAAGTGACGTTAGTGCGAAATGTTACGAATAGTTTCATGTGGCGATATTAAAGAAGTTGGGCTCGTTGTGAAGGTTTAGCGCGTGCGCGCGCACAGCTCGCTGATGGGGTTTGACGAGTAAATGTGTGTGTTGCAAGCGACACTTTTCTTATGATCACAATCACATGTTCCTGCGTGTAAATGTTGCCCAGTGCTGTTGAGGTCGCTGTGAATCTTGCCTGTAAAAACCGAGCAGCGCGTTTTATAGAGGCGATTAAAACGATCACGTTACTCGTGCAGCACCTGTTCGGTCACAGGTGTTCAGCACCGGAACGCGCACGCGCTTCACGCTCACGCGCTTCACGCTCACCAGCTGCTCACCGGTAAAGCTTTTACATAGTTGATACATTTTACACATTTATTTATCTAATTTATGTTCGTTGCATTATTGTATAGATATAGATATTAGGGTTAGGTGATATTACAAGGTAATTTTATGTATCACCTTGTTCCCTGGGTGAATATTATGCACAGAAAAATATTGTGGTTTATCTCATTGTTCACACGTGTGTTTAAAGAATAATTCCTTTAACCTGCGCGGTGTCACTGCAGGGAAGAAGTTGTTTGTATTTTTGAAGAAAGTATATGCGTTTCAGAAAGTGTGTGTGTGTGTGTG
>JBAJNP010001886.1:10468-54505 GCA_036877545.1 Yasuhikotakia modesta | reverse complement strand
GTCTCACTAATAAATAAGACTGTGAATCAGAACACCTGGCCTCCTTCTCCAGCGTGACTCCGCAAGAACTTTAGACTAGGAGGAGGTGATTACATCAAACCTGCTTGATCCCACTAGAGAAGACGGATCGAGAGAAACAATCAAATTTAGCACTATAGCATTTGAGAATTTTGCATGAACCTGGCTAGAATCATGTTAGGCAAGGGAGGAAGTAAATGAAAGTATTGCATCGGACTTGTTCATCTGGGAGTAGAGCAAGAAGAAACTGGAGAAACCTGTTGGTAACCTGTAAAAGGAAAATTTTTAGGCCTGTTCTTCTGCCCTATTCTCTATTCTTGATAAGGCTGAGGTTTTTGGGATAGCAGAAATATAAAAACTGACATCGCAGGGCAAGATCAACTGTCAGAATGCACAATTACAAAAAGCACAAAGATTTCTCAACATAAGCTCAGTTGCTAAATTTAGTTAGAAATTTAGTTAGAAAATAGACAATGCTTTTATATTATATTATATTATATTAGTGTGCTATCTGTGTGTTTGTGTGTGTGTGTGTGTGCGTGTGTGTTCTGCAACTTCTGCAAACTTTAAAATTTGGGTCATAGGGAATTTACCGACTCAATAAACACCAAATGGATTCGAATCCACATTTGTACACCAACAAATCAACAAGAAAAATAACAAAAAATACCATATTAATTACCATGTCAGAATGAAAAAGAAACAGAAAGGAATTCAGCAATCCCAGATGACTCCAAACCGCATCCCACCATCAAAGGAGAGAGCGGAAAATAAGCAACATCATTTTCAAGGCATGATGGGTTTGAATTTCTGGGTTACAAATTAACAATGTAAATATCTTTGCTGTTAGCAATTTTATATGCTTCCATCTGTGCACCAAGCTCCTTTCTCTCTCTCTCTCTCTCTCTCTCTCTCTCTCTCTCTCTCTGTATGTATTTGGTTTGTACGCCAGTTGCTGCGGCTCCAGACCTTTTGCTTCCAGGAAATATAGTTTGTTCCAGTCATAAGGAAGCGAAGAGAGGGGCTCTTCTATGTCATTAAACCCGTTTGCCAAATTCAACAAGTTCAGCTAATGAGAAATTCTAATTAATATTCTCATTAGTTTTTTTCATAATTGCCTGCACCCTATGATTATGGAGCAGTAGGGTATCGCATACGACACAGGCACAAAAGATACCAGATAAAGATTACTGTAATGTTCATGTGCTAAACAAGTTCAGCTATCGTGCTAATTACAATATGCTTTGATGATAAATACATGCCTTCAGTTGACTCATTAAGCTCAACGCAGATTATTTTCTGCAGCGCTAAGTTTACACTCTGTGTGACGGAACTCTGTGCAGTTGTTTATGCTGTTTGTGGGCTGGGTGGTTTTTTGCACTTGATTTGGGAAAGAGGAGGGGTTTGCATTTAATCATAAAGGACATGCATTTGTGGGCACATGTTTCAGGTTTCACCAACAGCCTTTTGTAAAAGCTGGTTTTAGATAAAAGGCAGATAAGAAAATAAACTAGGAAAAGAAAGTTGGTCTAAAAACTTTGATTGTTGGTTTGGCAAAGCCTTGCCTGAAAGTTTAAACTGTTTGGGGATTTGTTTAATGGTTACACAGAAGGATTTATGTTTATTTTGTTTGAAAATGTGTATTGTTTGAGAAGCTTGAAGGCTAAATAAACCTTTAAAAACCATTTTCAATGAATTGCTATAGGTTTGCTACAGTTTTGTAAGTGGTTGCCAAGTGCAGGATGGTTGCTAGGGCATAGATAAGTGGCTTCTAGATTGTTGCTAGTCGATGAGTGGAAAGAAGATGGATGGATGATAAAGGGAGGCAAGTAAGGCAGTAGAAAGAATAATATATAGTGTAGCATAATAAGTATAAGGGTACTTCCTCTGAGCTAAATGTGAGAAGATCAGTGTGGCATAAGTAAAACAAATAACAGGAACAACAGACTGAAAGATAAAGGGCATATCAGCAGTGAAAGGACTTCCTTTCTCATTCCCCTTCTGAGCTGACATTTTGATTGACATATGACTACAACTTGGTTCCTGCCTCCAGGAATGTGTCTCAACACAAAGAGCCCATTTCTCCCTGAGAAAGACAGATTGTATTGATCATGCGTCTGAGATTAGTTCACATTGGTTTGAACAGAAAACAGGGTACTRTGATATTTTTAATAAAGAAATACGTATGCGTAATAAATGCGTAATAAATACCTTCTCATTGTTAACCACCTCTGAAGAGCAKTACTTACACTTAATTCTGGTTTTGAGGATATTAGCTATGCATGTGGACAATCAAAGGCAGTGTTGCTTTTATAAGTAAAGCTGCCTAAAGGAAAGAAGAGTCACAGATACAATCTATTTAACATCACAATTAGTTTCTTACTCAGCAATAAGATTATAGAGATAAAACAGAGACCTTTGCTTAATTTGTCTGCTTCTCTGATTTTCTCACAGGTATTTCCTGATAACATCTCAATAATGTCACAAACTATGCTCACAGCCTGCTATTAAGATTTGGAGATTTCACAAAAAAATTCTCTCATGAAATATTTCATCTCATTCTTCTATTTACCTACATTATACCATCAACATGTTTAAACAATGTTGCTATGTTGTTTGTGTGTGCAGCATTGTAGGCTTGTGTGTAAAGACTAAGACTAGGTAATCATACAAAACAAACAAGGCTTAAGTAATGACGTAAAAACCCAAATCACTTGATAACGTGATTAATTCTGACCAATCGCACAAGCATCCAAACTGCCCACACGGCACCAAACACAGTTTTCACTGCAGAGAAAATTCATGACTTGCAGCTAAGCAAACTCAGTGAAATGACAGGCTGTCGGGTTATGCCTGACATCTGCCAACCTCATGCCCAAATGTGTCATCTCCAAATGGTACAAGTGATGCCACGGCCTGCTCCTTGGTGTTCTGCTAATGGCAGTAGAAGGGGTTCATCACCAACACCACCCTGCTTCCACTCCCCCAAACCAGACCTCCCCTGGCTCTGTATGCATGTGTGTGGTTCTCCTACATCATGCAGTCAGTGAAAAACAGATGGGCACTACACACTTCATCTGGACACCAGCAAGCCACAGGCACCCTGATAACACCCCTGTGGAGGACAGCCAAGCCTGGGCTTCGCTCTTCTGAGAAACAGGCAGAGCTTGTGCTGAAGAGAGCACTCGGTTTGTTTATATAAGTGATTAAGTTCAGATTTGTCTTCAGAAAGAAGCAATACAGAGCAATTACAGTGCACATACGTTTTACAGTGTGAAGATTAGATCTTTAGGCTGCCATTAGTCTGATTTTACAGCCAAAATAAGCAGTGTTCTGTAGACAATAAACTGTGAACCAAACCACCTGCATCAAGCACAGTTCAAAGAAGGAAAAAACACTGCCTGCATTTTTCATGAATTCTTAAATATTTTATTCGGTTGCGATTCATGTGATCCTTTACTGAATGGAGTTTTTCAGGAAAACATAGTGTGTTGTCCTCTGCTTTGTTGTTACAAAGCACACAAATAACATGTGTAACATATTTCTGAGAACTGTATGTTGCCTTTCAAATAGCTATAATCCACACAAACGCTTATTTTCTTACGATTGTGTGTGTGTGTGTTTATCAGGGCCAGCATGTTAGTTTGTTACAGAGGCAAGCTGTTTTGCATTTGCTTTAATGCACACTGCATAAATATTGGATTAAATAAACAAATCCAGAGTCTAAGGGGATAAATGATATTGAAAAGTGGGCCTCTGGAGCCAAGAACACGACACAGTGGCAGTCTGTTGCAAGCTTGCCACAAGAATAGGACATGAGAGAGAAGGAGAGAAAGAAGAAGGGAGAGAAATGAACTGGTGGCTTAGTTTTTCAGGTGCTGCACAAGCTTTGCTGTGCAGAAACTTGGGAACTTGTATCTTTAGTCTGAAATGATAACTTCTTTCACTTTATCTGGCAAAATTTTGGGCTGTGACCTTATATAACATTTATGTACTTAAAGTAAAACCCTTTCCAATGATTGCCTCACCCAGTTTCTAATCCAAGGATTTACTGTATTCGCTCATTGCACAAGAATGGCTGTGAGCACTGGACAGTAATGATTGAATATAAAATATTAAAACAATAGAGCAAGTGAGTTATATGGTTAGCATCTACAATCTATCAAACATAAAAAGTGGTTGCTAACCTGCCCTCAAATGTTAATTTGTATCAGAGTTACTGCACACAACTTCAATGGACTAGTCCAATGTTGGACTAACTTTTAAAAATTAATTCCTATAAATGACATATGAAGTGTTAAACTGTCTCAAAAAGTGCAATAGTATTTACAGGTCATTGACTCAAAGGTAGGAGTTCGGAAACAAACAATACAGTATGAAAGAAAACAAATGGTGGGAAATATGAGATTTAAGATTTGGGTTTAAGCCAGTGAAAAAAGAAACCAGTAAATACAGCCTATAGGCTAAAACATTGGTGTTAGTTAGCTAAATGTGTTCTAGGTAGTCATCAATATGATAGAGTTATAGGAGACTAAAAATGTACTATTGTAACACATTTTAGCCAATCACTTAGTGTGGCCAGACCTAACAGTTGTGTATGCAGTTATTCAGCCATCCACTGAATGAGAAGACACTCCAAATGTGAATGTGTAGATTTCCTTGCCCTCTAGCTCACAGTAAATGTCAACATATCCAGTTGGTGTCCTGAGCTCCTGGGCATCATCAATAGGAGTTTGAGGTGAGTGGGTGAGTAATTGTATTGCAGGGTGGGCTTCAGCGCTGGAATCTGTGGAGTGCCATTGTGCATCAAGCCTAAGAGAGCATTGAAAAAGAGCTGACAGTTGCACTCCAGGATAGCTGGATGCCCAGTTCCCACTGAAATTACTGTAATGCTCTGTTGAGAGAGAGAGACAGAGAGAGAGAGAGAGAGAGAAAGCTACTGGCATGGCTTGTAAGCTTGGGTGACCTTTTACAAGGCTCACCACTTTACATGTTCAATGTGTATCATCTTCAAATTCTTCCCCTTACTTTCTCACATATCGCTCATTGGAGCTGTGAGGTGCCCTTAGGGTTTATGCTTGGCTTTATATTATTCTGTTACTCCCATTAACACTCACATGGGCCAAAAGTCTGCTGTATATTTTAACTTAGTTTTTTGATTTACATTACAAAACTGTCATCATCTATCACACACTAAAAACCACAAACCTCTACTATATATTATATTCATCATTACATCATATATAGGCATATCATTTAGGAGACATTAGAACCCATTTCAGGCCTGAGTAAATAAACTTGGGGTTTGGGTTGGGCAGCTTTAATAGAAACCAAAAAATAGGTCTATAAAAAACGTGACCAAGAAGACCCAAGTCTTGGACCTGCCCCAAACAGCTGGCTGTCAGGTGTCCATCATGCTTAAGAGTGGACTAGGACACTATTAAGTGCACTTCCTGTTTAGCATCTCTCACTGCTCATATAGAACAGCTCTATTGGGAAAAGCTCACAAATGTCTCTATGAAATAACATTCATTGTGTTCTTATGTTCCAATAGTAATATAGGCAATCATTTAAGAGGAAGCACAAGGAGCCAGATGAAGCTAGATAAAAAAATCAAACAAAAAAGCAAAAAAGTTTTTCTTTCCTAGTATGTTCCTATATTCTTTCCTTGTTTTCTAGTACAAACATTGTAATATCCTAAAACCCATACATATTTAAGACACAAAGAAACAAAATATGACATTAGAATACACTCGGTCAAATCTACCAAAATATAATAAGGTTTATGCTTAAAAAATAAAATGTACATGGGATAAGAAATGTGTACAAATTTGGCTGCTTTTCAAATCATAAGACTTTTCAAATCAGTTCTGAATGGTGCACAACCCTGCAAGTATGTGATGTGTATTTAATGAGCATTAGTGAGCTTTGAGGAGAATAGCCCTTTCGCATTGTAGAGGGATGTCTTCCCTCCTTGGTGCTATTATCCAACACTGCTCACCATCTGCTCTAGCCTATTCTGATGCTATACAGCAATGCCTTGCCAGGTATGCGTAAGTCACTCTGACATCTTACGACTCCCATCTTACAACTCCCATTAGATCACAGGAAGAATGAGAGAGTGAAAGAGAGAGAACTGGCAACCAGTTCCCACTAGCTACCTTCTGTAGCTACTTGAATATATGCTGCCCATGGTGAATTATGGAAAACTATCTGGGCAAATGAGATTCTCCATTTCAGCGCTCAGTTGATTGGCCAAATCCCTCAGCCCTCAACCAATCAAAGAACACCTGATATGTACAACCATTTGTGCCAGTATGAGGAGACTGACAACACATTAAAAAAACTGTGAAATCACAATGCTCAATATAGCGGTTAAAAGAATAAAAGCCTTTAAAAAACATAAAGCATTGTCCCCTTGTTTGTTTTGAGAATTTATATTTATATTAGCATAATTTATAAACAAGTGTTGTAAGGTTTATACAGGATTTGATGCATGTTTTTGAAAACTTGAATTTTCTTTTCTTATACAGATAACAACTGCACTTCCATGACTATAAAATAGCTAATAAGATGGCAGCAAAATGACCTTGTTTGCCCTAAAGGCATCCTAACAATCACAACTCCAGTTACACTTTTGAGGCCTTTGCCAAACATTGTTTGATTAGGTTTATTTGTAATATCCATATAACCAGCCGAAATCCAACTCATGAATCAACTTGGCACCCTAAGGGGGTGTTGTAGAATCACTTCTGTAAGGCAAGACATCTGCTGGAAGCTAATCCCTAGCTAGATGGACTTCTTTTGGGAAGACCAGACTTTCCTCAGGCTCTGCTGAATAAAACATCCAAGTTTATCATAGAGAAGGAGTCGACACAGAGGCCAAGGAGACGCAAACACAGGCAGCGTGGCAGAGATTACTATCAGGACAGAGAAGAGAGATAAGCCCTGCAAGAGAAGCCAGATAAGGCCAGCTGTGATTGGATGGGTGTGGGAGTGTATGAGGGTTGGGTGTGTTTGGGGATGGGAAACTACAAGTAAGGTGATGACAGTCCAATGAAGCTTGTGAAAAAATATGTGTTCAGATCTAAGAATGACCCTTTTATACTTTTTGACTGACTGAAAAACAGTTTTGGCTAGCAAAAGCAACTATTCTCACATAGAACTGCTCAAACTGGACTTTCCTACCTGGGCTCTTTTGACCAGAACTAGTAAAAAATCTCCTAGCAATTATTCAGAACAACCTAACAATCAATACTCTAGTTACCACCCAAAACACATAGCAACTGCATGGTAAAGTGATATCAACCACACAAAACACTTTAGCAACTGCAAAACAGTGCCTTGGTTACCACACACAGCACTCTAACATTGTAGAGGCAAGTTTTTATATTTTCTGAAAATATAGAAATTTTATACTAGTATAGTGATTTGTAGGATTTAAGATAGGGTTTTCATAAAAATAACAACATAAAAACATTCCCCCTCAGGCTTTCAGTATTTGTAGTTAACAGCATGCAACCATTTAACTGAGAAGTTTTCCTTATTAACACACAGCACTATATGATGTGAAAAAAAATGAAAAATGATAGGCACTTTATCACTCAAAATAGAGTAGGCCAAAGTTTCACACTCATGAAGCCTTTCATGAGACACATTGAACAACTTCAATCTCAGCTAACTTTAGTAGGCTTCAGTTTAAAAGGATAAGTTATCTCAACCCTTCTATATTCCAGACAGAATCATTGAGGTTCATCCATCATTGTAGAACCACTGGACTGACGTCCCAGGAACACAACCAGGTGTGTATGTCATAAGAAATCTGAAAGAGAGGTTTGAGGAACCGCTATCCCTGCATTTTACTTGCATGACATACCCACAAGATACAGAGGCTGGATTTGAAATTCTGCAGTACTTCTGAAACAGAACCATCCCTCTGTTTCTTGTTTTCTTCCTCTTGTTCACCATCACTATTGGCTTATTTTTCTCTTTCACTATCTGCCTGTGGCAGTAGTGTTTGTGTGAATGTCAGAGAAACAGCCTGTTGCTCTTGTCATCTGTCAGCAAGGCTGCTTCCTGTCTTAGCCAGTGTTTTTTATTACTATCCACTGATTCAGGATCAGCTCTGCCCAGGAGTCCAGCGTCCAGGTCTGCTCATCATGGATGCAGTCTTATCTCCTCCTGCTAAAAATAAAGTGCTTGCTTAAAAAGTCTTTATGTGTTTTATAGAATGTATTATCCGTGTGCTTTGTGCATGCAAGACATTTTTGCATTTGTGTATCAACTCACAGCAGACAGCAGCTTCTATATGTGGATATTATGCTATATTATGCATCCCTACAGGAAAGAAAATTCACAAATTAGGTCTCGATTGTCCATTTTTTCACCTTAAACAACAATGAGATTAGATGGAGGGCAGATGGAAACTTCTGCATGAGCGCTCTGCTTCATAAAGCAAAACTGAATGATCAAAAATAAAATTATCTTGTGTTTTAGAGTTACTTACGAGATCTCAACAACGTCTTAGACTCTGCTCAGATTTGTTTAAGCCTATAATCAAACACTATTTATTTTAATATAAACATTTCTCATGAAATTCTTTAAAGAGCAATTTATCCTACAGAATCACACCACATTAATTTGGTTGCTGGATGCTGTTACCAACAACTGCCTTATATATGTCTATAAATAATCTGAATCTTTTGATTTGATGGTGTATGTTTGAAGCACTAACACTCATAAACACAGTACAGCACTTTCTGCATTATTCTGGCAACTTGCTGGATTATGTTGCTTGGCAACAGTAAACAGACTATACAGTGTAGACTAATGGACTATATTTTTGATGAAATAATGTTATATGAATTTCTGTAGTTAAAATCGAAAATGTATAAAATATGTATAAATATTTAAATAGTTAAAATATTTTCTTTATTGAATGTTGTCTTCTCATATTTTTACTGCTACCATTTTATGAAAGCATTTGCATTTGTTTGTGCATTAATGTGGATTTATTATGACCACAAGTAAAAAACACAGGGTAAAATCTTAGTATATATGGTTATGTACTGTACTGATTATATTCAAATTGTTGACAACAGGAAACTCTTGCAGAATTACTCACTCAAGATCAAACACACACACACACACACACACACTCTCTTTCTTTCTCTCTCTCTCTCTCTCTCTCTGTCTCTCTGTATACTGTGAGAAGACCTGCTGTGAGCTCTCTCTAGCTGCAAGGAAGTTCAAACCTGTGACAAGCAGCATGCTGAATTGAGAAAATGATCTAAGTGACACTTCTTCATTTCTACATGCAACGTGTGATGCAGGGAGGAACAGAAATTATATAAAAGAGCACAGCCCCAGAGAGAAACAAAGACTGAGACACAGCTGCCGGTTGACAAATCTGATATACAAACAACAAGCCTTCAAAAAAAACACTAAGAAGCCAAACAAGTGTTTAGCTGTACAAAGAGGTCCTCCAGTTGCTTTTAACAATTATCTGCTAGAATCAGCACTGCAGACATGCCTCAAAAAGAGATGACAGATTTACCCTGTCATCTCTTATTTATGTTCTCATTTTATGCATGAATTAAAGCAATAACTCATATGAAAATTTAAAATCTGTCATCCTTACTTCTCCCTCATGTTGTTCTGTGTTTCTTTCTTCAGCAGACTACAAAAGGAGGTGTTGACCTGGATACAATTAAACTAAATGGTGACCAGGAACTAACAAGCTTAAAGAAAAAACACCTTTAAATTTGTCAATAAGACTTCAAATTTACTCTAATTTTATGTGAAAGAACAGTGTGAATATCCTGCCTAAGGTATTTATACATATCTATAAAGCCATAAAGGTCACCAGGTCACTGTTTCATAGTATGTAAATAAGCAGGGTGATGTTAAATATTTTTTGCTGAGGCAAAAAATTTGGATTGACATGAGTGTGAATTAATGATGACAGAATTGTTATTTTGGCTGAACTGCCTCTTTAATAATCCTCAGATCAGTACATCCTCCTGAAATACACAAGCCAGTCTCGTCTTTCATTCATTCTGAGACAAGACAGAACACAGGTGAATTAGAACTGTGCTACGGAAGCAAAGCCTCCATAGAGACTTCATTAATTCAAACAAGACTGCATGGAAGGTGAAAACAAACTGAATAACTGAAGGAATCATTCACAAAGAGAATGTGGAAGAGACTCTTAGAGTGGCAGATTGTTTTCAGATTGGAGAAAATTGCAGGCGTATGTGAAACCTAAATTCACTACACTTTTAAGACAACCGTGTGGATCATTGGAAACAGACTGCTTCAAGAAACTCGTCTGTGGGCCACAACGCCCCATATGTGATTGGAGGATTGTCCTGATGTTGTTTCTATCTAGAAGTTTGGCATGATAGAGCGACATAAAGAGAGAAAAGAGTAAGAGCGTGGAAGAATGCAGTGTTGGTTGGGCCACAGTTATGACCACAATAAAGGGGTTTCCATCACTGAACGCTCCTCTGATCTGATATTTCCAGGCATGGATAATAAAAGACAGGCCATGAGGAGATAAAAACAAAGGATGGGAGAACATACATCTTCGAAATAGTACTGCATGGTTGAAAGAAGACACCCACAGAAGATGGCATGTTTTGCAGTTGAAACATGCGAATTGCAGAGCTTTACAGATGTCATCAAAGTAGGGTCGATAAACAATTTCCAACAAGGTTTTTAAATGTAAAAATATATGTCTAAAAACTAGGTTGTGAGTGGCAGGTCTTTGGCATCTATGGAAGTCTATGGAATTTTTCAATATAATAAACTTAATTTGCCAAATCAATTCAAGGTCTGACCCCATAACAGTTTGTGGCATATGCTGTAGCTGTAGCCAAGAACGATATTACAGAGTAACATTACTTATTTGGGCTAGAGGATGAAAGACAAAATAACTAAATTTAAGTCAATCATTAAAAGCAATCTCTTCTAAACATTTATGCTATTGTGTTAGCTTAGCAACATGAAGTCTATTGGAAACAACTGTTGGAAATAGACAAGTCACTTTATTCAATGGAACGCAAAAGTTATAATCAAAATGTCAAAGCCTCTTTATTTAAAAACTGCATGGTGAAGATTGGCTGTCAAGTTAAGTTGCATTTGTGCTTGACTAATAAATCATATCTTAACTCCTCAACCTCGACCATATGATGAATATGGTGGAACAAACCACATATGGTTGCCTATATAGGATGTGTGTGTGTATGTGTGTGTGTGTGTGCGTGTGTGTGAAATACGTAGAGAGCAGAGTGTGTAACATATTTGGTTTAGACATGACGCTAAAATTTGTAGCGATTCTACATCAAACATAGCTTTAAAAAGAACACTGTGATTTGCTATTGTTGTCTCACACAAACCATGTACAGTTCCTTTAATCAGTGTGCATAGCAGTAACACGGGGTGGAAGTCGTTCCAAACCCATTCATGTCATCCAACTGTGAAGAGCATCTATGGCAGCCCTCATACAAAATAATGTACTTCACATTCACACCTCATGACTCAGCTATGTGCCTCATCATTGTGTTCTGCCCGGTGTCTTTACAATGACAATTATGAAAACAGCATATTGTTTGTATGCCAGTGATTTATGAAGGCTGAATAATGGCTGATTACAGGTGTTGAGTTTATTATTAGGCTGCATGCCATTACTGTTATATGTTTTTAATGACTGCTTATCTATGCCTGCTGAGATTATGACTGCAAAATAAGATGAGATCATAGAATACAAAATAACTAGCATCAACGTTTTATCAAACGCTAGCCAAAGCATTTTATCTTCATTAATCAAGTGAGTGACTGTTTTACAATATAAAGTGAAGGAGCCCACAGGTCGGTTGCGACATCATCCCACAGCCATTATGTGGTGCCCGGTGTCTTCAAGAAAGTGAAAGGTTTGTGTGATACCTGAATTATTTATTCTACCTTCCTCAAAAGCTTTTTTAGATGTGCACTGGTATATGCAGGTAGTAAACCCATACAGAAATGTTCAAGTGAAAACCATTCACTAATGACATCCTTACAGTTTTATGCTGTGAATACCAATCATATCTCACTACCTTAGGATGTATGTGTGGTCCTGCATACCAAAAACACGCTATAAATAGGAGAACCATGGTTATTTACAAAACTACAGCTGTAAACAAAGCTAACAAGCCAATGCCTATATAACAAAGACTTAGTGCAACATCCACAAATGTCACACATTTACAATTGGCCACCTCTGGAGGAACATAAAGTTGACTCACCTTTGAGGAGGTTATAAATGACACAGCTGGGGCTAAATCATAATAACAGTCACAATTATCAGTGAAGTATTTAAAGCATGGCAAGTGCATTTACAGCATTGATAATTAATTCTAAATATGTACAGTATATCAAATAGAATAGTTTTAAAAGAACCCAAGGCAATGTTTTAAAATAAGCACATGGCAGCACTACACGATACAATTTAGCCAAGTATCTTCTTGAATGTATCTTGATGAGTCTGAACATGAAGTGGGTGGAACTGCATCACTATCTATGTGATTGAAAAGCTTCATTTAATTTGTGTGTATTATCTATCTGCCCACCTCCACCTTTTAATTTCCCTCTCTGACCCTGGCAGGCAGAATAGAGATTGTTTATTAGAAATGCTGCTCTGATTTGTTGGGCATTTAAAATGAACTGCTTTTATGAAACAGATGTGATTCACTAGATTAAAAAATGCAGACAAACAGAAATAATTTAATAGGTCAGCGTCTGTCCCCTTTCATTTTGAAGTAAGGAAAAGAGCAACATAAACATTCTGCGAAACTTCCCTGTGTATGTGTAACTTGGAAACTTGAAAATGAAATTAAGGTTTGGAACAACTTAAGAATGAATAAATAATAATAACTGTTTCATTTACGTGTGAGCTATGGCTTTAAATGTTGGTGTGTATAGACATAGCAGTCATAATGCATTTTTATCAGGTAAACTGAGAACACTATACAGATGTCTAGCTACATTTGTGCTCTAAACACAAAGAATTAATTTAACTGCACATCACTCTTCATGGTCCCGCTTAAAACAGACTCTAAGCAGACATTTTAGCCAGACAGGGAATATTTTTATGTTCTTGACTGATTTATACTCTCTCATTTTACAACTCTCTCACCACTGTGATAAAATCGCTCTCAAATAATTAGCGCTGTCACAGCCATTGATTGCGGATATTGATAGAATGAGACAGTGAAGTGAGCACATTTGGGTTGTTTAATTGGAGAGCTGTATTTCAGACCGGGTGCGAGTCGAACCCTGATCACAATCAAGACAAAATGATCCTCGTGCTAGCAAGCGCTAATGCTCGCTGTAGACTGATGCAGATGTACAGTTTGTATTGATTAGATTCTAACTCATTCATCATATTATACAAAAGACAGATAATTCCACCCAGCTCCTCTACTATCACATCTGCATCCACTCATATGACAAATAGGTCCCACAAATCACAAGTTTCACTCGTATAATCAAACTCACACTAAACAAGGCCACGTCTTTCCCATTTGTTATCTTTTCTTATTATTTTAGTAGTGTCTTTGAAGTAAAAGTATTGATCCATGCCATTTTCTTTTCTCAGAGGTGCAAAAAGTCATTGCCAAGATGAAGGTCATAGTTTTGTTGCATTTAACAAGCGATGAATTTTGAGCTCAGATCAGTTCTGTCAACAGTAGTAGTCAATGGTTTCTTTTAGTTTTCTTTCATGCTCTCAGCGTGTGATGTTGTTTTGTACAAATGTATTCTTTGCTGCCTGCTGATAATGGTGCAGTTCCTTGTAAGCCGTTGTGATTTGGTGGAAAATAAATGCAAACATAAATGCAAAGTCCTCAAAAATTAACCTCTACTGTAGAGTCACTTCTGAGTCCCTAATTGTGATCTCGAGCTATGACCAGTATGCATATGTAATGAAATGTAACCTAAATGTTTAAATAAAATAAATGTATATAGTCTCTCTATACATATACATACTGTATAGAGTGTGAAGAAGTTACATATAAGTGTGAAGAAGCTTGACCTTATATAAGTAGTTTAATTTTGCACAGTCATAAAAGATAATCTTTGACTTTACCGTACAATTAAAACTCATTCACTATTACATTTTCTATGGTATTGCTATACGCATTCCCCTGATTACGACATTCGTAACGACATTCGTTTCATACGACATTCGTTTTACTTTCACCTGTTATCTGATTGTTCCTCAGCTGGTAGCGTGTGGGATCTGTGTAATCTTTTTATGGTCTGTTCCTCACAAAGATCTTCAGTCAATACCATCATGTTTGATTTACGGTATTTTTCTTACAGCTACAACACCCTCATAAATAATCAAACATTCCAGCATAGCTCCCATTCCAGTGTTTGTTTAGCAAACTCTCCTGACCAAGCGTGAATATTCAAAGGCTTGTTTACCAAGGATGCATATGCAGTATTACGGTGTGTAGTACCCAGAGGATCCAACATCTAATGTTGTTTTTGTAAGGACTGCAGAATTTCCATAAGGAGCCCTTGGGAAGTCATTACATTGAAGCTCTTTCACCAACCATCAATTTGTAATTAATATATGCAATTCGGATAACTCATTTTGGCCTACATCTCCATTATTATCTGCCTAACCAAAAACTATATTGCATCAGATAATTCCGAGACTCATTAAGGAACCACTGAAACCATGTGGGAAAGATTCTCTTTAATAGAAGGTATAAAGGACATCTGTTAGGTCAGGGATCATCTCCAAGGTGTGGACTAATAAAATCCAAGCTTAAAATGAAAGGAAATGTCTGCCGTGTTGAATGACAGGAAGGAATTGGAGGAATGGGTGTCGGATGTGTGGAATTTCAGGATGCCTTTCTAAGAAACGCAGAGGAGGAAGACCATGTTGACTTAAGACTTGCACGGGAAAGCACGCATGAGGCTGCATCTATGAAACCTGAAGGAATGTGTGTGTTTCCTTAGTCTATAGAGGTACTGAAATCAAGACAGCACTGATTAAAGCACTAATACTGATTAAAAAAACTGCACATTACAAAAAATGACAAAAAAATTACTGTACATGTACACTTACAAGTGTAACAAAAATGGCAAGATTCCAAAAACTAGGAAAAAACTGAAGGATGGCCTAAGACAAAGAAAGGGACAATATTATAAAGGAAGATGGAGTGACAGATAAAGAGAGAAAAGCAGAGAAGCTGCACTGCCAAGAGTGAAGCAAGAAATATTTACCCTGTATGCCCGTAATGTTGATTACAAAACCGAATGTGTGTGTTTGCGATAACATGAGGCTTTGAGTCTTTCATCTGAGGCAGAAAACTGCAAAAGGACTATCTACCCCACTCCCTCGTTCCCTTTAAAGAGAGCAAGACAACAAAAGAAAAAGTCATTTTTCTCCTCGGTGAGAAATGAAACAGCTTGTCTGGTCTCGTTTGACTTTGCGTACCGTGACTGTTAATTACGGCAACGGCCGGTGTTTTTTGATAATGTCATTTTGTTGGGAAGACAGTTGTTTGTTGATCATGCTTATTAGCATTCTTTTGAAACATTCATGAATCTATCCTAGGAAACAGGTGGGGTCTTATCCTGGCTTATTGCGCAGTAAAGAACTTGTCCAGAGTAGTTATGCTGGAAGTCTCTGTTTAATCTGGTTGACAGAAATGAGAAGAACTCTCTCAGGTGGGCTGGCTTCTGTTTCTTCTCTGCAGGCAGACACGCCTGTTGAGGCTGAGATTACCTGGATGAAAACACACCTGGGGTTCTTTAGATGTGTTAGTAAATACAGACTCTTGATTGATCCACAGGAGTCGCTTTGACTTAGTTGCCTTCAAATTATGAACCAGTCATGGAATTATGAACATAATCATGGAACATAACTCATGCATTAATAACATATTATGTCATTCTTGTATCCGTCTACTGTATGGCTAAACAGCATGTGAATTAGTGTGTCCCAAGTGGGCTGTTGCTTAAATTAACAGGGGACCCAATAAGTAGCATGTACCTTTGAGGACATTAGTGAGAATGTTTCCAGTTCAACACTGTCCTTGTGTCCCTGAGGTATTGTATGTTAAAAATAGTGTCAAAAGTATCTTAATAGTTTAGTCTATTTGGTGGATTTTGAAAGCATGCATATGTGCCTGCCTTTATCAGCTACGTATGCACTTTCTTATCACCAGCAAAGCACATACAAGAGCACAGCAGAAGTATGCAAATTGGGATACAGCCAATGAATTTAACAGCATGAAACATAATTGCATACTATTTAAATTTAATAGATGCTGTGAGATAAGCTATTAAAAGTAACAACGTTTGCTGTCTTAAAAGTATCTTTAAAATTACACACAATATTAACTTTTTCATAAACAGATTGTAAACTCATAAGATTTATGAGTTTGTTTTGATATTATGCTTCTGTTGTTCTACAGGCCCTCTGATTCAGTTAGCATTTTTATTGTGTACAAAATGTTTTGAACAGCATTAACCTGCCATTTTATGTCCCTCTTTGCCTGCTGTAACCTACATTTCTTTATTCTTCATTTTTGAGGACAGTTATGGGAGCTGTGGAGAGACAAGCTTTCATTAACATGTTGCTGTAATTTCACATAAATGCTTCATTAGGGGCTTAACATGTGGCTGCCATCAAATGAAACCAATGTGAGTAAAACATGTTGCCCGCTACCTGCATTTTAAATGCAAGCAGAGTCACGCAGGAATGTGAATGAAAATTAGAGTGACACTGCTGTGAGTTTCTGGTGGAGCTGCTTTTGTTACATAATGAGCCCAGACGAATCAAACTGGACTGTTATCTGTGTTACATCCCTTTACCTGCCAGCTGAGCTTTCTGTCACTGCTGAAAAACAGCTAGCATATTTTTGTGTAAACATAATGATAAATGATATGTTAGATGTTTTATCCCCTACAGAAAAAAAGACAAATACGTTCACAGTGTGCCAGAGGTTCTAAAGCTGTGGTAAGTGATTTCTGCTCCACTAAAGGCACCAAACTGAATTGCTAACTTAAAAAAATGTAAACCAATGTGGCCACTATGTGATTGCTTAGAAAAGTAATGGGACAAGTCTTCAGCAAATGTACAATGCGAGACATTGAAGCACCTTGATGTTGATTTTGTGCCATTGAATTAGTCCATTATATCATTGACAGAGACCCGCCTCCATGTTTCCTGATTGGTTAATGGTTAATGCATGCAGGCCATTGTCACAGGATGTCACATAGAGTAAAAGTGTGGTTCCACAGAATACCTACTGCATTTCAGGAAGCCAATTTATGCATGACTTTGCTTACAGCTAATATATATACAATGACACGTGGCTTACAACATTCTTGCACTTGTGATGTAGTCTATCAAAATAGAATTTCATAATTCAAGCTGACATCAGAGCAACAATTTCTCCATATTTAGACTTTAGACAAATTTTTATTACATATTTAGACAAAATAGCTTATCACATGTAAAAACATGGTGTCACAGTGACTTTATTGCCCTGAAAGAGGATGTGAATAAATGCAACACAATTACAGACACATGATCCATCACAAATCAGTTTGTGTCTGTCTGGAAATGTGTCTAGAATTGAGTCATGTAGTCATTTTAAGCTGCCAGATGCATAAGAACTGGTGGTTTTTTATTTTTCACCTTTGGCTAAACACAAAAGCTCAGCTGGTTCCAATAGGGTGACAGAATGAGTGAGGGAAGAACAAAAGCTGATGAATGAGTGTAAAGGAATCAGGGATGGATGAGACGCTTTGCAGCCAGAGGCCTAAAGTTCCATCAGAGTTGCACAAGACCACACAGATGTGATGCAAGTCTGGAGCAGGAGATTAACTTCCCTAAGGATGAGGTCACGGGGAAGTGAATCTCAGCACGAGGAGACAAGGGTTCACTTCAGGGTTCATTAATATAGTAACTTAAATGCAGGTTTTGCAGTATTGCTTTCATTTCTCGTTTTCATTTTGGAAACATTCCCGCTTCTCTTTTTGCTCTCAGAATTCCTACTGAAGGACATAGCTATAAGAAACAACAATAGGCCAAATTAAATACATTACAACATATTTGAATAATTAACTGTTGTTATCATAAATGTGTGAAATACACTTACATTTGTTTATTTGGAAGACATTTCTTATAGTGAATTCAAGGTATACATTTTTATTATTATTTATAAGACTTGAGTTTCCTGGGATCGAACCCACAATCCCTGCGCTGCTAACGCCATGCTCTACCAGTTGAGCTACACAGGAACACTTATATGAAAGCATAGGAAATTAGAAATGTCTAAATACATTAAGAAATAAACTATAACTACATTAAATACTAAACTGTTATACCCTCATCAGGACATGAGACATGTCAGGAGATGCTGATTCAGTGTTAATCTGATCTTGTAAACATTTCCGGGCTGTCAAGAACTTTACAAATACAGTGACTTGAAAGCTTCAAAAATACGAAAAGAAAACATCCCTGCCCATCTCTTTGTTATGGACAAGCCTCAGCAGCAAATTCCAGCATCTGAAACAGGTCAAATTATGCAAGGAACGCAGTGTTTAACTCACACTCATCCATTTAGCATGAGACTGCTAATTATAAGGTACAAAGAGAGAGAGAGAGAGAGAGAGAGAGAGAGCAATCACATCACATCTCAGTCTTTCACAAAGACAGCATGAAACCATGTAGTTGAAGGTCAAATCAATGTGAATCGTATTTAGAACTACACAATCTTCAACAGGATTAAAGTATGCAGCCCCGCCCATACCGTAACCTCATTGGACGGAACTCCATCTCCTCATGCATATCAGCTCTCCAATATAAACAAAGCGATACTAAATGTGAAACTTTGGATATTAAATGACGAATTGCCTGTCGACCAAATGGTTAGGATGTCGTGTTAGAGTAAACAACATGGAAACAGTGATAAGAGACAAAGTTGAGCAACTGAGGTGTCAAACTCTGTTCATTTGGTAATTGTAACCACAATACTATTTAAAGCTGTCATCAAATTTCCCCAGTCTAATTCATCACTCAGTTCTACAAACATTACCACAAGGCCTCAGGACATGCTGTCAAACAGCAGATATTGGACCAGACAGGCAGGAGCTTGTTTTGCTGTTAGTGGCTCATTCAGAATGATTATGTGGAGTTACCCAAGTTAATCCACTAATATGGCCCATGATTATCTATCCATGATGGACACAAAGCCATAGTCCCAGAACAATATTTACAGTCAAAAATGTATGTCAGGCAGTTATGAGGGGGAGCCATTACTGATGGAATGTCAAATAGTGGTGTCATTATGTATCACGCACACGCATGGCTAACAAAACTCAAGGATTAAATGCAGATGTTTGCCTACCCCAGCAAAATTGTAAACACTGATAGCATTTAGTTAATGGGAAAATACATGTGTTACAGTATGTCACCAATAAAATATCACATGATTATTTGCGTTTAATAATTATTGAAACAAAACCTACAATCTACCCATTGTGTTATTTAACTGTTTTATGTTTACATGATGTGGTGTGTTCAGAATTGTGATTTTAAATTGGTCACCAATAGAATTTTTTTGTATTTATGTCATGTATGGATATTTAAATAGTGACGCTCACCCAGTAATCCTAGTGATTGGCTGAAAAGATGCAAAGCCTTGCATGAATATTAATTAGGCCACATGTCTGGATGCTGCAAGAAAGTCATGCCAGCACTTCCTAATTAATATTCATGAGCTTTCACATTGCTACAATATTCACAAACATCATCCTGCCTGGCATTAGTATTTTAAACCTGCATAAAAAATAAAATTATTAATTAAATAAAAATAATTTAACCACAGACAGGTTAGTAACAATATGAAAAGTCACTGATGTATTGACAAACAGTTATATATAAGTGTTACAGTATAGAATGCATATATGTTATTTGAATGTATCATTTACTCTGTCATGTTTTCCAGACCCAAAGAAAGACAACAAAAGATATCAAAGGCTGAAAAGCTTTCATTGTGTTTTCATTACATTTTCTTTCAAATTTGTCCTCTTGTGTTGAAGTTAGTTGTGCAGTGCTTTTAGATTCTTACACATCTAAAAGCACATACACATTTTGCCATGTTTTAATTGATTCCACATAATTCTGCAGATTTCTTTCTGCACAGTGCAGTAAACCTAGAAAAATACAGATTCTATGTGAGCCTGTTCATTAGTGATATTATGCCCAAGCATCTATAACTATTGATAGGCTCATACATTGGTCTTCAGCTGCCCTGGTGAGCTATTAAAAGGCTTGTTTTACACAATGCTCTATGTAAATAGTTGTAGCCTTGTATGATACTCATATAACAATGTATTTCCTTCTGTTAATAACAGTATAAAATTTTAGTGTCCCATTAAATTTTATACAACCATTAATGCCAACTCAGGAAATTAGTATGTGCTGTGAATCACACTGTTAACTGCTGGTGTGGATAGATTGTTTCCCAAATGAGAGAAGGAGAGGAATTGTTTAACCCTTGTGGAAACAACAACCTTTATTTTCATGATTTGAATGTTTGATTTCAACGTTCTCCTGGTATTTATTATTGTCATCTCTAACTGCATGTTCTAGTACATTCCACAAATAAAGCTGAGTATAATTTGTGTCATGCTACAGTGTCAAATCCAATAAACCTTTTTGCATTGTAACTGTAACCAAACTTGCATGTGATAAAACACATACTTTGCAACTTAATAAATGTGAGAATTTTAAAAGCCTCTCATCTTACACTTGCTCCCCAGAAACTATAGTCAAGAAACAAGTTTTTTTTCTGAAAATGTACCCAGAAGCCTCTCCAGTCATCAGCTTGGGTCTGGGGAACATCTTGTTCACACGAGTGGCTTTTGAGAGTAGAATAGTTAATATCAGACAAATATCAGACAGTGTTCAGCAGCATATCACACAGTCTGTTGACTCAGTAGGAAACAAACTGATTAAAGAATGGCTGCTTCTGTAGCTTAAACTACCCTGCAATGGTTTATTTACGAGCTATGAGATCAGATACTGGGGGGAATGGGGGGTCCAAGGCCAGATAGGCCACTGATATAGCATGCTGGGAATGCAAGTGTCAGCCAATGTTGTGACATCACATGCTTTATCATATAGGCAGAATACCTTCCACAGTCAGGTCAGAACACTGGTCATAGGGGCAGCTTTAAGTAAACATCAAATTGTCACAATTACATTCCATTTTGTTGCTCCTTATATTTAAATAAGATGACCCTGACAAGTCAAGGATTTTGGTTTGATAACATTATCATAGATGTTTTGAGCTTTGTGGTTTGGAAATACTGGACAGCAGTACAGTTACTCCACACATTGTAATTTTAGGGACTGGTTTAAACAGTGGCATCTACCATTTACTTCAGAAATGCTTGTCCCGTGAAGATAGAAAGGTTAGGCGAACAGAAAAGGTGCTGAACAAGTCTTTATCACAGCCCAGCTAAAGCGAAATTTCCTCAAAACATTGCCTAATTTCTCAAAATGTTATCAAATGTTATTTAAAAAGATATCAAAATGTTCTTGTAATATCATTAATAGAATCTTTTTATAATGTTTATATTTAAAAAATTGTTTAAAATTTAGCAAAAATATTATTCTTAAGTAATTAGGACTTGTAATGGTTTTGCCACCGCAAATCGCTTTCAATGTGAATAAAAAGTTTAGGAGGAAAAAATGCGGAGATCCAGGCAATGAGTTTGAGAATTAAAGAGTTCAGTGGCATTTCTTGTCCTCCATGCATAACTAATAGCAGATCAATTGCTCAATATTGCTTAAATTTGTTCTTTATAAATGCAACTAGACAGCAAATATATTTAGTGCCAGGTGGGAAATTCAGTTAAAACTTGGAGGTCCGCTAACAATTGAAAAAACACCTTTTATTAACACCTGTAAAGAATGACAGGAAACATAACAAGAAACATGGTGTGCTGGCAAGTTTAGTAGCCAGGGGTTTTGGCAGCTCCTCTATGGTTGTAATGTTAATTGGTACTAAAGCAAGTACAAGTATTACAGAAGCTGTTGCACTATAAAAATATTCAACTTTGGTTTCAACTTGCAATATTTTCACTACTTAAATGAGAGGAACTTTAAACAATGTAGCTTCATTAGCATGATGCTAGTGGTCAAACTTAAATCATAAAATTGGTAAATTAAAATGTATTTATTCATAAATAACACATTTCCTGGGGCACTATCTATATCTAACACATATAAAGAGTATTTAGACTTTGTACATAAGTACATAGAACACCCTTGCATTATGTTTTCTTCTGAAATTTTTGTTTTGTTTGTATGCGTTTGCTTTCAAAATTCAGTCTGTGTAGCACCACTTGACACATACAGAATTGGTTCAGTCTCTTAGGCTGTGAATTCTTTCAGCTTTATCCACATACAATGCTGAAAACCATTTTGAATTAAATTAAGCACAAATATTCCCCACCGACAAAGACTAGCAAGCCCAATCATGTTACAATCAAAGTGTTTATTCATAGGCAACAGACCGTTTTCATACTTCACGGTCGAGACAGGTATAGCGACAACTGTCTGAAACCCAAAACTACAAAACAAGGATTGTTTTGAAAACATTCCACTTTCTCTCAACTGAATGAGAATATGGGAATCTTCTGAATTGACTTTTTTTAGGAGTAAGAAACAAATGCCAATGGCAAACTAATCTTCTAAAGCGCAAGAACTATTGCTTTAAAAAGCTATTGCTTTGACCTCATGGGAGAAACTGTCAACCCTTTGAGCTAAAGTGTTCTAGACCTCTGGCAAACATGGGTAACCCTAACCCCAAAATTAGTTAGGGCAAAAGCTTCAGAAAGGGGAGCAGAGAAGGTGGGGCAATAAGGGAACCTATTACATCCTTGGCTTGTACTTCCTGGGGGTATGGTGTGACCTTTGACTATCAATCTTCACAGAGACATCTTTCATCTCTCTCCTAAAGTTCTCATCTTGTCTGTTCACTTTTCCAAAAAAATTATTCCACACAAGATGTTCTACTAGTGAACAATTATTTAAACTGGACTCCCAGAATAGATGTCCACAGGTATACTTCAGGTATAACTATTGGAATGTACTCCAAAAAAACTATTTGTTTCCCTTTGGGGAATAACCTTTGACCCTTACAACAGGAATAATGGCAAACAAATAAAACACAACATGAGGCACTACTTTAGTGTGTCAGTCATCTTGACATGTCCCCTTCACTTAAGTGCTTAAGACATGTCTGCTTTGTGTGATAAAACCATAGTAAGCTGTAAAAATACACTTACCACTACAAATGCACTTACCAGTTGAATCGTGGCACAACAAGCTGTCAAGATAAAGCTGTTATTTACAAGACACAATAATTAGAAGTGATGTTACTGAGCTAATGATGTTGCCTTTGTGTTTTAAAAAAAATAAATGTAATGCCAATTATAAACACTTTTTAGACAAGGCTTGAAAGACTCCATTGAGTTTTACATAAAAAAAACTAAGTAGAATGAGTGTTTAAATCTTCCTCAATTGTCACTGGTTGTTAAGGAATTCAGGGTGGTTGCTAGGGTGTTCTGGAGGATTGTGTAATAAGCCAGGTGACAAAGGCCTGCACCAGCAGCACTCTGAAAACCCTTTAATGTAATTCTATAGGATTATTATACACAGTTATATTCAGTTAAAAAAGTAATAATATTCAAGTAATAATACTCTTTAATATTCAAATATTAAGAACTCAAGTATTTAAAGAACTCAAATATTTCTCATCAGATGTATTTTACTTTTTGGAAAATCTCCTGAGCTAAAAACAACAGCAATGAAAACATTACATTACAGTAAAATAAACTATGATTTCTAAGTGACAAAACAAAAACAGGCTTTGAATTTCATCCTGCAGCACCCCACAGTATGTTTCAATGACCTTGAAGAGCTGTAGAATATTACAGAAAAAATATTCACTGGCAAAAAACATTTTGAAGGTGTTGGAGTAAATGAAAGATATGAGAGGGCATTAGATGTATCTGTGGTTACTTTGGCTTTACAACTGTTTGTCTTGGATTGCAAGTGTAATGAAGTGAGAAAGAATGAACAAGTGATAACTGTTATTACATGGGCATTTTCTAACACAGTCAACAAGAGACAACACAGGGGGTCCAGCCTGCCTTACTGCCCACTCTCTTTCTCTCGCTCCCTCTCTCTTTCTCTCTCTCTCTCCCTCTCTCTCTCTATCTATCTCTCTCTCTCTTCCATCTGCTCTACGTTTAATACACCCACAACATACTCATTTCACCTTCAAATGGCCTAAAACGTCAAAATAATGTAAAACCAAACCAAGGTCATTTACTTGAATAAATATATGTATCAATAACATTATCTGACTGTCTCCTGTGTGTCCATATATGTATCCTCTGTTGCAAAACCGTCTGATCTACTATCTTGAATGTAAATGGCTTCTATCTCCAATCTTCTAAGGCAGCAACTAACAGAAAAGGAACCTTATGAGTGATCTAAAACATTCTACATTAAACTTCCACACAAAAAATGTTTCTTTATGTATTACGCTGGAGATACGACTCTGTTTTACATCATAAAACGACTACGCTAACAGTAAAATAATCTAATAAGCATGTATATGGTACTGCACAGACAAATAAAATTGCTTTTTTATTAGATTTTAATTTTAGTGCTGAATGAAATGTAATTATTGTCAACATTTTCTTTAGCTTGTCGGCCATCTTGGAATTGCCAAAGGCAGTGTACCTTACAAGGCAGCATAATGTTTGCTGCCTTGTAAGGCCGCCTACATGCCTACAGTGTTTGTGTTGGGAGCACGCCTGTGATGTTTTCAAAATGGTGCCATCAGCCAGCTCACTAGAATTTGAAACAGAGCAATTGTGTGTTATTCAGTACAACTGTATCGTTCTTTCTCTCACGCACACAGAGATACAATTTGGATATTTTGCTAGAGTGTGCACCCTGATAAACAACATAAAGACCAAAACATATTCCGCTCCTCCATCCACTTCCTCCCCACCAGCTCTCCAGGATCCTGGACCCACAATTCGCAATATGCTCCTTGAGATGGGGGCCAAATTATTTCCTGTGTTACCCCCCTCTGAAGATCTATCATCCCTATGGTTGTAGACCATCATCACTGCTATCTCTCTTTCTTTCTCCATCTCTCTTTCTCCTCCAAAGAGGTTGGAGAATTGAACACTCAGCTATTATTAGTCTGTGAAAGGACAATGTTTGGAGGAGCTATTTGGCAAGATACGGGTGTGTAGGGAAGAAAACCGAGGGGTGCCAGCTAACCTTTTCTTCTCCATTTTTCTCCTTGGTTCTACTATTCTATTGCTTTTCTATTGAGGAGAAAAATCACTTATCCCTGCACAACACGAAAGATGTTTTCACCATGTACTCAAACCAAGCTATGGTAAAACTAAGATAACCAACAACTTAAACATTCAACGTGTGTTATCACTATTTCTGCATTACAAATCTAACATGCTCAGTGTTCTTGTAATTGCACACAAACAATACACAGCAGAAGTGTTGTTATTAGACATTAGACATATTACAGCCTTACAGGCTCCTTTGTTTAACCTATCCTGGCTTTAGACATGCTAACACAAAACTACTGGAAATAACACTTGTGATCAATATTGACACACAGAGAATTTTCCTTATGCTGAACCAGATGTGGATGGTACTTTAGTTGAGGCTTTCCAGCTTTCTTGGAACGTTTACAGGAAAACTGGCCAAATATCACCAAAAAGTTGCAAAAAGTTGAGTATGCAAAATAAAGCATGCAAAATATATGTACACACATTTCTTCCACACAAGAAAAAGTTTCTATAAAAACTTCTATATCTCTCTATATAAATAGAAAACGTATCTCTCAAAACTGATTGGCTATTTGGAACATTGCTTAAGTATCAACAATAATGTTGACCAAGGAACATCACTCAAGGGGTCACACTGTGCCTGTAATGTGCTACTGTAACAGCCTCTCATGGCTTATTGGGTTATTAGCACAAACCCAAAGCTAATGAAGGTACAGTTTACAAATTTACAAACAGCAGTGATCTATAGAGTATAAATACAGAACCTAATTCACATTACACGATAGATAAATCTTTATCTAATATCTTTATAAAACGTTACAAATACAGGGAACAATACAGTACACATTAAATGATATCTACAAGTACAAAATAAATGCTGTGTACCAGGGCCTGTTTGTTAACAGCTAAATCTCCTGTCATGGCTTTATTTCACATAAATCTCATGGTTCAATGACCTCTTTTAAATCTGTAACCCCAAAGTAGGTGCATTTTCACAAGCTGACTGATTGAAAGACCTTGATAGAGAGCCCAGATCAATTTGAGATTGAGGGATTTGTTATGAGAAAAATGCTTACAGAACCTAACGGCAAGATTATTTGAGATATTATCTAACCAGCTTGTCAATGCTGCCCATAACCAAGCAAGACCCTTTGTCCTGAATGTAGCAAACATTCTGAAATGCAGTAAGACTGCAGTACAAGCAAAACCTTGAAAGCAAAAAGCCGCCATTTTAATTCATACACTTAAACTAAAAACCATCAACAACTCTGAATCAACACTTCTTTGCCCTTTAGATTTATTCCAAGCGCAACTTTTGCTTAGCTTTTCAGATTTTGTATTGCTTTTCTGATGGCTCTACCAAAGAACATCCATTGTATAAAGTCTCCAGGAAAAGGTTAGTTGAGGAAAGAACCCATCTGAATGTTACCTCAAAGTTCAAAACTTGCTGCAGGTTCTTCAGCTTTCATTAATTTACCATTCTATTAAGTTTTCCACCATCTCATGTGGAGTGCACTGTGCCATTGATTTTTCCGTTACATGCTGTAGAGTTTATATCAATATCCTCCAGACCAGAATTAAATCAAGTGTAAGTACTGCTCTTCAGAGGTGGTTAACAATGAAAAGGTCTCTTTATTAAAAATACTGTACTGTCCTAACTGTGTTCAATTACAGTCAATGTGTTCTCATGATAGACAAAGAACAACCTTCAGTCATTGATCAAAACCAACTCTCTTTATCTCTCATCAGCAACAATCAGTATGTATGTAGCTTCTTGACCAATGCTCAGAATACCAACAGCAGGATTATGGGATGGCTGTCGTGTGACTTTTTCATGCTACATGTCTCATGAAACTTATAATTTTTGTGTCTTATTTTGAACTCCATTAAACTCCAGTCAAAATCTAAAACTTTCTGCTAGAAAAGTTTTTTTATACACACACTTTCAGTCGGAGGTCTGGATTGAATTTTTACTACACCATGCTTCAGGTAAATTTCTCTGTCTTCCTGCTTTCACACTGCACTGCTCATATATTCCAGTCAGGAAATAAGAGAATACAAACATGCAGAGTCCTATAGAGCTGCCAACAGTCACAATGATGTCAGACTGTTTATGTTTAATTTTATGTTTTTTTTTACTGTTTCATTCGACCAATCAGATTTGACAATGCAACCTAACTGCTGCATAATATAAAACATTTTAGTATCTTCCAATCATCAGACAATGATAAACTTAATTCTCAGTAACGATATCAAGAAATATTCATAACCAACTTTAAATTAATGTTTCATAATGTCATGTATGATCAGCAGATAATGGAATATTCTAGAAGCGCAACTTAGTGGCAACTTAGTGGCCCCTATTAGTGGCAACTGCAAGTATATTGCAGTTGCCACTAATAGGGGCATCTTAACAGAGCATCAGTGACCACCCCATGTGACTGGGTTTGCAGTTTCACCCAGGAAGTGAGAGGAACGTGATGTAAACTCTCCTCCCATCATGCACCCATACACACGCCGAGCCCAGTGTGGCATCTCCAGCCTCATGTGGCGCATGGACTAATTGCAGCAGGCGAACACTTTAGACCCATTAAAAGGTGTTAGACCCCCTCTTTGTCCCCCTGTAGGAACAGATGGCTTTGGCAGCCTTCAGGATTCTGTTTAACTAATTGCCAGCACTCAGTGGACGCAGAAAGGGGTCCACAACACAGCCACTTCTCTCCAGCACAAGCCAGGCGCCTGGGGGAGAAAGGTCAAGGCCAAGCCTAGAAGCAGGAGGAGGTGAGGTAAATATAGGCGTGGTGCCTAGCACCCCTCAGTCGTCACGGGAGGGAGGAAGGAAGGAAGGAAGGAAGAAGAGAGAAGGTTGTGTCAGGAAACAGTGGTGTCAATGCAGGAACTGTTTGGTGGAGACATGCTGTAACCAGTATGAGATAACATCGAGGTTATGGAGTTCATATTTTCATACACTTTGAGCATTTCATAGAAAATGTGTTATGTAAATGTTATAGTATTCAGTGTATGTTCCATGGTGACCTGGTTTTTATTGGCACATATCTGATCATGTTTGAACCTCTGGTTGAACATAGCAGCACCATCTACTCCAAGGGACAGCACAAAATATATTTTATTGTAAAATTTTAATATTTTTATAATTTTACATATATATTTTTAATATTACATATTACACATAATTATTGTATTCTATTTTTATTTATTTATATATATCCATGTATATTATTCTGGCTACTTTGCCATATCATCCTTTCAATACGTAAAGGAATATATTTACACCATCTGACTGCTGCAACCCAGGAAAAATATATGCTGTTTGCAGCAGAAATGGTAACAGAATTGTGTAAGTGGTTGAGACAACATAAGCTGAATACAGCCAAATGTGCTGGTACATTATTACTCAATACACAATAAAGGTGTTCATTTCACCTTTAAAAATCATGAAATCAAGAGTAACTCTATTTCCTTTGTACATAAGTTTTTAATGTTATATTGTGCACATTTTAGTGGTTCACAGGACTTGAAAAATATACCTACATAATCTTATGTAGACATAAGATTATTGTTAATGTTAGTCTGGAAAACATGTATTTGTTACATTTGGAAATACTTCAATTTAAAAAACAGAGTTGCTAGGCAGTGCAATACTGTATTACTTAAATTATATTGTTAGTCTATGAGCAACAGAATGTTGTCAAGTCTTGGAAAAATTATTGTACCTTTAACAGGAATTTGTGTGGGATGTGTATCAGTAATTGCGGTGCCATTTAAAATCAACATCACATAATAATGCCACTTCTACAGATCAATGTTGATTAAAGATATCGATGTGTATTAAATGTGGTTCACATACGCCCACTCTTGCATTAATATAAAACTCGATGTGGTTGCATAATGCATTCAGCAGAGTTTCAGTGCTGAACCTCTGGAGGCAGAATGCTAATTGAAACCCAAAACTGTACGTTTGAGAGACATTTGAGTTGAGTGTGTGTTTGCAAATGTGTGCAAGTGTAGCTGCTTGGCTTTGGGGGCACCAAACGCAGGAATTTATTCATTGCCTAATGAATGTGACATTTAGCTGATATTTACATGCCATGTGCTGTTGCTTTTGCATGCAAAATGCTAAACTTAGATTAAATAAATCTCACCAATTACATACAATCACCTATGCACCTATGTTGTCCACACTGGCCTATATATTCACCCACAAACATTAATGTCACAAAGCTCATTAAATGCTACAAACAGCCCTGCAAAGCATTAGGCACAATGCAATGCATTACAAAATTGATATCTGGCCTTGGCACATTTCTGAACGATACAACTCTGTTCAAGTTTGCATCACATTGAAAAATAGAAGCAGGTTGCCACGGTGACCCTTTGTCACATTCTGTTGGTTCACTGCTCATCACATTTTGTGATGAGAGAAGATTACAGTTAACAGATTTAACCGGTAACCAGGAGAGTTGCTTGGGCGCATTCCCTGCAGATTCGCCCAATGGACACATGATGAGATTGTGGGGCTGTCTAGGGTGTCGACTCGTGCCGGATCAGATCAGATTCCATGAGGAACGGCATTACTTGTCTAATGGATATGTCACGGTCACTGTTTGACTGGCAGGCTACTGAATAACACACATCCACTGGCTTCATTTAAAATGGGTTAAAATAACAATGTAACTGTGTTAGCCTGACAACCTGAGGCCATCACACCAGGCTTTGTTAACAATGAATGACATAAGAGAGAGTATGAAGACTCAAAGCTATCCTCTATCCACCTTATGGGTGGCTTTTTTTATAGAAAAGCCTATTTTCTATAAGTTCACAGGGCACAAAATCTATATAGTTATATATGCATTTTGTATATATGGATGCTATATATAGTCTTATATAATTTATATATATTATATAGAAACAGTATCTGACAGGTGTGTTAATTATATTAAAGAATCAAATGCAAAATGGAGGAAGAATTACGAACAATATTTACCTTGTTTCACCATCTCACCTAAGGTGCCACATCTCCTAGAGTCGGTTAATTAATTTTCACACGCATAAATAAACAATCTAAAAATGAATGCCGTTGTGGTACCGGTTGCCATTACTTCTGACATTTGAACCCTATTAAAGTGCTAATGCTTGTGGCTGTTACCTTCAATCTTTCTACTAAGATCACACTCATTAACTGAAAGGTCTGTCATGACAGTTGTAGCGTGCCAGGCTGTAAGCAATCACGCTAATAAGATTTCAGAAAACTGTTTCACTCTCTGTCAGTAGGTAATTAAATGTGAAGCAAAAAAACCTTTCTGTCAGACCTCAGGGCCACATTATTGTTTGTGTTCGGTTTGGGCTGAAGAAAGATTTGTCGTTACAGGGAGACAAATTACAATAACCTACTTTGTTTTTTACAACATAATTCATTCAGCTGTAGACTGTCAGAACAGTAATATAAGAGAGTACTCTCACAAACTGTTATTGGACTGCCTTTCCAGTCTTATAAATCTGGGAAATATAGCTAAAACTTTATATAAATTGTTATTTTCAGGCTTTTGATGATACATCATATTGATAATCAAATTGAAAGTGCATTAACATCATCATTCACAATGTTGGTTACTTTCATATCACTAACAAAATAATATATCATAAATATTCAACATACAATTATTTACAGCCAAAATTTACTGCAGAAAGGCAAGATCTACAGCACTGATAGATGATATTGTGCAGGGGGTCTGGTTTAATAAAAAGACCCTTTTTAGTGATTAGCAGCAGAACTTTACTTTCCTCTTTACTTTCACATACTCACCTAAGTGCACTACTGAGTCTTTTTCTCCAGAGCAACATCATATACACCCCAGGTGTTAGTTGTTCTTGCCAAAATAAAAGCGTGTGTGAGCGTTGTGCTATGGACCCATTTGTAAGGTTGCCTCAAGAGTTTTCTGATATGTTCACGTGTGAGTGTGTTTTTTTGTCACTGTGAGTGTGTATGTGTGTGTCCTCCGGGTGCTGCCAGTTGAGTCTTAAAGTGTCTCTAATTATCCCTGACCTTCTGGGATGCTCTCCACTTTCAATCCACGCCCCTGTGGGTTCTTTCAAATGTCCTCTTTGAGTCTCTCTCCCATTTCTCCTGTTTATCCCCCATCAACAAAAGTAACACCTCCGATCCCAGCAATCCATTAATTGGTTCATTCTTTTAGGGAGAGAAAAGAAAGGGAGTTTGGGTAAGACATCCCTCCCAAGGTCGAGGAAGGGGAGAGGCAGAGATGCACCTGAACGCTTGGGAGAAACGTGCTTTTGATAAAACTGCTGCCTGTTAATTGCTTCAGAATTAAAACCCATCAATGTGAATAAAATGTAATTACATTTTCAAAAGATTTTTAGGTTTCTACAGGCATTCACACAAACATCAAAAGCTGTTGAGCTCCACAGGGAAATCAAGATGGCTACTTCTTCCTTGACAGTTTGACCACTGTTATGGCCCCAGAAGCAGATGCTTTGCACCAAATCACCTGAGCAGCCAAGCAGAGTAAACATTACCTTCAAGTGTGATCAACAAACAGCTCATTGTGACTACATGGACTGTGTTTACCCTTTGCCCTCTGAACAGGGTTCAAAAGTTCAAACAACCCTTGTAGTGACCACACAGCACATCAGCACTGTAGATAAATATTAACCAGCAGTAAGTCCCTCAGTAAGAAATTTTTGCGTCAGCAAGGTGCTAACAGTTAGCTCATCACTAAATCAAATTTTAAATTAATTTTAACTTAAAAATGGATGCTAATATAACTGAGGAAGGCTAGTGGTGACAAAGTTGGGATTCAAAATGTAGTTGTTGTGGCAGCAAAAACATTCTTGTTTGAACCTAGCATAGACAGATGTTTGAAACCATGATATAAACATCTAAACTGATGTATTTTCAAGAACCGTATCCATTAAAATGGTACAAACAGTGATTAAAGATATCGACGCAATTTATAGGAAAATAAATAACAAATGAGAAATATACAAACAGACCACAAATTGCTAGACACAGATGTTATTTTCCAATGTCCTTGCCTATGTGAAAATTACATTTGAGGGCACATGAAGGCAGATGCCTTGTTGAAGATAATAGTCATAACTACAAATGTTCAATTCCAAAAACAGAGAGAGGAAAAATTTCATAATGGTATTGCCATGGAGACTGTAATTATCATGCTTAGTCTCTGCAGATGTGAGGAGAGGGATTGAGTGAGGACGTTAACATGCTAACGTGACGGCAGTGAGTATAGTAGCCCTCACTGCCAGTAAAAAACCCTTCTATGCAGCCAGCATCCTGCTGTAAAGTACACTATCTTTCTAGTTTGGGTTGTCATGGAAACCAGGAAGGAACAGAATGCACTTGAAAGTGTTGCGGAACAGCTAGACAGATAGGTCACTGTGGCCAATGCTAAGTTTGGCCAGTGTACACTGTGGCCTTGTACACTGTAATATTTATGTGCTATATGAAGATACAGACTTTGAAGTAAAGTATACTGCTTCTGTATATTTAACTAATGGTGTGAGTTTGAGATGCAACTACCTATTTAACTAAGTAATGGAAGATGGGGCTGAATAGGGAAGTTGTTTAAAGAAAAGGGAAGATTTTGTTACTGCAACTATTTTTAAGCAGCAATAGAGAAGATTTCACCATGTTTCCATTCAAGTAGATAAAAGCTATACTCTGGCATGAATGGAAATGTTGAGTGGTGTAAACAATATGGTGGCTTAGTTAGTTAGGGACACTTGACTAAAATATGGGCATCTTGGGCATGCTTGTAAAAACTACATAATTTCTAAAGTATAAAACCATACACATTAAAATCTCAATTTTAACCTAATTTGTAAAATATTAAAATACCTCCTATGTTTTTAAATATAAACAAACACCTCAACATGGATTTACATGAAGTGTTGCTTTCAGACTTTTTAAAACTGCCTGAGGAAACACAATAGAGAAGTCATCTCTCCTGACCCATGACTGCAGTGCCACATGTCAGTCTGCCAAAGCTGCAGGCTGGTTTTAACCAGCAGAAAAATATTCCTGTCAGTTGCTGCCATTATCAGGAGACTGCTGATGGCTGGCGTTTTTTAATTGACAGGTTGAAAGCTGTGGCCCTTGTGTCCTTAATCACTCCACCGGCATTAATTAGCCATTTCTCCTCTCCGCCAATTAAGCATGCATAAAGGAAGGAATTCAAATAAATTATCCAGTCTGGGCCCCATATGTCAGTTGCATTCACAAAGAGTGAATGGAGTTCCTGTTTTCACTCTTTTCACCAATTAAGCATTGATCAAAGTATTGCTTGATTTGACAGAATCAGATTTGGCAGGAAAAAAGTAGCTCTGCTGTATAATTTATTTCCAGACAATAAATAAATGTATAACAAGATTAATTAGTAAATGAGCAGAAGTCGGTTTGATGGGCCTTCAAAGGAATGTATAACTGTTGGATGCTAAATTATTGTGCACATTCTAGTCTAACAAGAAAGTGCTACTGCAAATTACTCTGCATTTGTTGCTGTACATGTGTTTTTTCTGACCTAAAGACTACTTCATTTTTGCAAGAATCACTAGTATGAAGTAAGAAACACTGTTATTGCTAATAACTAAATTAGAGACTTAAACCCAGGTGTGTTTTTACTTTTCTATTTTCTAGTGACGGGACCTGCCTGACAATGCAACTGGTTAAAAGTCCTATAGACAGACATTGATCTCAGAAGTACAGAGTATCATGGAAAATTTGAGAATGGTTCCTGGCCCAGGAAGAAACCACTTAGAAACACATTAGCAACCACATAGCAATGTATTAAACCTGCTTAGAACACCCAGACAACCTCTTTGTAATGCCCTAGAAACCCTTAGCAGCCTAGTAACTGTACAGCAACACCCACATTCTAGCATTGTGGTTTCACTAGACCGATTCCGCATTCAGGTAACATGTTGATACAATATGACCTTAGGCACACTTAGACACACTTTAAGCACATTTGAAGTTAAAGTAAAATTTAAAGACTGATATTGTGCCAACAGTGGTTCAAAACAGCTTCCACCTTTCAAAACTCTTTTTGAATCGTGAACCAACGCCTACAGAAACACCATGGCAAGTGTAGATGTCTGTCTCAGATCAAGGGCAGTGAAGCACACACTTAACCTCAGTGTGTAGATGCTCTTGCATCTTTTGTTTATCGCTATGCAGATGAAAGGAAACACCTTTGGAGGACCTTTAAGATGCAATAGAGCTCCTTGCGGTTCCTTTAATCAAACTTGCCAAAGCGAAACGTCTGAAGTTCTCGCTCAACCTTGAGCTCCTCTGCATTCCGCATTTGTAAATAAGTTATTTATTTGACTACTCAGGCTTGTGAAGTGCGATTGTTGCATCTGTCAATCAAATGGCCCGTCGCAGTCATTTTGTGGGCTCTTTCATGTATGCAGTGACTTTACAGATGTGAGATGCATTCAATGCTTCAAAGCTTACACCCCAAGGACTGATTTGTTGCTCAGAAGTTGATCTTTTATAGCTCAAAGATTTAACTCATTTTTTCTTTAGTATCAGCTTTGATCTAGATGTTTCACCTCAAATTGCTGAGAATACAAATTTGTTGACATACAGTAAAACATTTCTAACGTCATATATCTAACATAATTAACACTGAATTCTCTCAGACTTTGTCTTGGCAAAATGAGGGCAGACAAAATTTAGTAAAATCTATAGAGACACGTTTAACATTTGTAATTAGTGCCATTGTTCTTTTAGATATGCATTTTTTTTTCAAAATTTCTGAATTTATCTTTCCTATGTGTACGAACAATAGATGATTTTTCTTTAATTTCCCCATTTGTTACAAAGGACTGGACACAGATATCAAAATCTTACATGAACAATAAGGCTGTTCCCTTCCTTCCAAAATATATTATTTCAAAGTGTCTGTATGTATGGAGGGTGTATTGCACTCTGATTATTTCAAAGCTGACTTATATTTAAACAGCACTGCCAACCCACGCAAGCAGAAAACCAACGTTCACTTTAAGAGCCTCTTTGTAGTTCTCTGAATCTCCTCTCCTGTTCTCAGAATTAAAACACTGCTCCATCAATCACTTGTTTTCTCATTTTTACAGAGAGGAGAGGAACCAGTCTTCTTGTAGCGACCATAATAAGAAGCAATGGTTTCCTTTATTACTTCCATGTTTAGTGACCCAACTTTATAGCAAACTGGCTCCTCCTCTGCAAGGCACTGTCAAATTGACAAAATCCTTCATCTTTTGCTTTTATCTACATGATGGAAGACAGTTCCTCAAGCCAGCACCATATGTGGAAAGCCAAACTACTTTGGGATAAATAGACACCAGAAGATACTGAGTGAGAGGCATGAGAAAATACCAATATTAGTGCTTAAGAAAATTGGTAAAGTTGCTGTTGCTCAAGGGTTTAACTCCAACCTAACACCCCTGAACACCCCTGAAGCTAATCAAGGCCTTCAGAATTACTGGAAAATTACAGGTTGGAGTGTCTGAATTGGGGTTGGAGTTTAACTCTGCAGTGACAATAATCCTGCAGAACTGGACACCTCTGGGCTATATAATCTAGGACTGCAGTGCATGGCCTATTTAGCAATATCTCAGGTGATCTGATTATGGTTAATGGTTAGGCCTAGATTTAGATGTTATTGCAGTCTACAAGATCCTCTAACCACATTCAGATGTAGCAAGAGTGAAAGACTGCTGTATTTTCCTATCAAATATCCATTTGAAATTTACCATGTTTTTCATGTAGCTGCATGAAGTTCTTTTAATATTTATTCAACATTATATTTGGTGAGATCAACATTTAGAGGTATATTTGAAATATACAAATCAATTTAAATTCAGGAACCCTGAAATCCAATCTGCCTTGCGGGCATGACATCCAAGATGGACGGTAAAATTAAATGTAAATAGGACCTATAACAAATGTAACAAATATAACAACATTAGGTTGCCTTTTTTCACAGGAACAGTAGAAATTAGGGGGTTACTGGGTGAAAATACAATCAGGACATGTTTCAAACCAGATTCAAACCTGCATCTTCCACATAAGCACCACATGTGGGGACAACATGCTCAAACTTTTAAACCCCTAACCTCTCTCTGCCCTTCAGAGAAATCCACATTCACATTCCTTTTTCCTGGTATAAGGTCAGACACTGCAAGCCATCAAGGGACATAGAGGATGAAGATGGAAGAAGCTCAACAGAAGCAATGCAGCTGCTCAATTATTGATTTTTTTTTGTGTGCCATGCTGCCGTGCCCTCGGTCAGCCACCCAGAACTCCATCAGTGTGAGAAGGGAGGCCACAGGGCCACACAACACAGGCAGGGAACTGGTCTGTCAGGATGTGCCATTTGAAGAGCCTGTTACATCCATATACATGCACATACACTTTGACATCCACAGGGAAATATGTAAAAGTACAATAAAAGGCCTGCTTAACATGTTGTTGTGAGCGGCCTGCATCTTGGGACTAGATTTGAGCACGCTCTGTGATGGATTGCTCACGGACCAGCACTGACCCAAGTTACATGCAGGTGAGAGGGGAGCTTTTAGCAAGAAGGACAACAGGGTAGCAGTCGCTAATGTTTACAGATTGTGGAAGTTATTGCATTGCAGTGTAAATGCTTGTTGTGGTGTAAAAAGGTTTTTCATTTTGTCAATGATAAAAATAAAAAGGTAATGAATGATAATACTGTAAATTGACTTTGATTAAAATGTCAAAGTTTTAAAATGGACATTTTTTACATATGTTCTTGTATTTATTAATACATGATTTATTTATTTTTTCATTTGCAAATTTGGTCTGCTACAGTTTGACATTGCACAATACTGTCAAATAAAATGTTTTTTTGTCGAATATTATAATTTTTGTGGGACTAAAATATTAAATGAAGGAATAAATCATTATGAATTATTTTCATACATATCAATTATTTTTAACATTTCATTGTTACAGTATATTGTGTTTATTTTATGTGCTTATAGTACAAGATCATGTTAGATTTTAGCCACAACTGTGCTTCAGCCACAAACTCTCGTGTATCTGTCATGATGAGTAACAAGGATTACAGTATGTGGCTGTGGGTCGCATAGGTCCTGTCCTTTCCTTTCTGCCTCTAACAGGCCACAGGCACTCAGGGCGACTCAGAGAATCTCATCCCCTGTGCCCTGGATTTCTGACCAACCATCTGCTGCTGCAGCTGCCAATCAACATCGACAAAAAAATCCTACCCAGAAACCCTCAACTTCTGATTGACTAGCCAGCTAATACAAGTCCACAGCTCAGTTAGAAGCTGCGTTCTTGCTAGCATGCTAATAAACAAAAATGGTGATATGTTTTTCCATGCTATCATTGTTCTTGCCAGGCAGCCATAGTTTATATATGTCATTTATTAAAAAATCTTTTTAGAACAACAGATAAAACCATTGATGGCTTCTTATTTTATCCAAGTAAACAGTTTCTGTCAAATAAATAAATGCAAGTACAGGTACTTTGAAGATATGCTATATACATCAAAACCTGCTAGTCCATGCTTTTCTAGGCTGGTTTGTACTGGTCAGTAGTGGTTTGGTGCTGATGTGGCTGTTAAAACCATCATAAACCAGGTGTTTAGTGGCTGCTGCCATTGAATTCATTAATAAAGACATTCAGATTACTGTAGCTTCTTATAAATCTTCCTATAAAACATATATGTTAGCTGCTAGTCCACTGCTGAAAACAATGAGCAACATGAAGTAGTATTTATATACACAACACCTTTGGGCAGATGAGGGCTCCTTCCACAGAGTACAATTTATTCTGGAGCTGTCAGTCAATGTCAGTTGAGTAGATGGGAGATGTTGATTGGACAGATGACATTTTCACTATATATTAGTGTATATGCAGGCGCTCTCATACAGCACATCAATGCTGTCAACCTCCCCGCATAAATGGTGCACATCTTAGCAGGCTATTTGTTTTCCTGTTCATTTCATTAAAAAAAACACAGGTTGCTTCTAATGGTTGTGTACGTTTGTTCCATTTTTTAGACCTTTTATGACATTTTCTGTGACATTAGCAATAAATCAAGAAGGCAATGTGAACCAGGGCTATTGATCACAAGCAGCCTGTAGAACTCTTGTTTCTTTGATTTCACGAAAACATCTTGAATGACTCAACGCAGCATCACAAGGAGAAAGGTTGTACCTCACGAACACAGTGAAACCCTTGAAAAAGTTACAGTATAACCGGAAGCCTTTCACAGGAAAAAAAAAACAAAACACTTACAGACAGCAACTAAATCTTATAGGATGGTTTCCTTCAAAAACCATTAGGTGACTTAACTGTTTTTATTCCTAAAGCACAAACCAGAGTTTTTGACCTATGAGGGTATGACATGGAGATAAATGTTGTTTTGGCTATGCTAATCTTGCAGTTGGTGAAGGGTTGAACCTGAGGACAGTTTGATAAACAGCGTTTAAAAGAACACCAACATCTGTCAAACCACATTTATGCATTGTGTGAACTAATAGACGTTCCCACTTAATCTACTGATTTTTCATTTCTTCATGTCTTCTTTTGTTATCAAATCCTTCTGGTTTTCATCTGAACTTCAAAGCAACATTTGACATTCAGATACAGTAACTGCATGGGGTCTAGCGTCCGCCACGCTAAACACCTCCAAGAATCCAGAGTCTCTTTTTAGTGTAGTCTGAATTTAATCAACAAGATTTAAGAAGTCGCCCCTGACCCCACGACAGGCATCAGATATGCCTTCAGTTACACTTTCCAGCTGTTCCAAGGGGCCACAGTGTGCAAATGTGTGATACAAAAGAGATTTAGTGACTTCATTTTTTTAGATCTGATCGTGAAACCTGGACAACAGAGGTCAGGAGGGTGGAAGATGGTGTCGGGAAGAAAATGCCCTGATACTGATGAACTAATTTTTGTTCCAAATGTAAACCAAAAAGTTACAGATTGTAGCTTTGAACCATACATAACAAACTTGTAACATTTTATTTACATATTTTGAAGTCAAACTGATATTTCCTGTACATTTTGGCCTGAATAAAAGTAATCATTTTAAACTGTGAATCAGGGTGCAGTAAGGAGACAGTATTAAAAACTATGTATTTACTCAGTAACTGTTTTTATAACCCAAAATGTTTCAGACCTCAGCTTTTCTTTATCCTTTAATAGAATGCATTACACTGTCAGCAACTCATAAAATAATCAACTACAGATGAAAATCTCTTTTCATCTTTTCGTTTCATTTCATTTTTAACCAGCACAGTCATAGGTTAAAGATGTTAATCCTTGTTTACATGACTGTGTGAGCATAAGCCTTACCTAAAACATTGCCACTGGTGAAGCTTTAGCCTTGCCAGGCCCTGCATCTCATTTCCATCTTCATTTTTGCTGTTATAAACACTTACAGTACAGTATCTCCTCAGAAGAGATAAAGAAAGAAGACATACGCAGTAAGATAAATGTCACAACACTTCCCATTTTCCTCTCTGTGCTCAGATAAGGCTCGGCACAGATGAAAGCCCATGCTGAAATAAAACGGGGAACTGCATTTGTTCTGTTCCAGATAGCATCGGCAGGGAAACACACAGAGCACAGAGCTGTTTTAAGATGAATGTGACAACTCCAATAGAGATTCTTACACTTCTATTCAAAGACGTGAGATGTGACGCCTCGTTTTTATCAGCACTCATTGTCTAAATGCGCTCTTTGAATCAGCTGAAACACGTTCTCGTTTCAAGAAAGATTCCAAAAGAAACAGCTGAGGGGAAGACAGAACAAAACACAATCCTGCAAAATGAAACCATCCTCTTTTGTGATCAATATCTAACAAGCACAGTGATCTAAGAAATTAAGATACAGGACGCCACAGAATATCTCCCATTTTATCAGAAAGGCCGAGGGGAGGTTTGTTCCCAGTTTCTGTGGAAGTGTTAAAAACAATAAAACGACAACACTAAATTGAATGTTTTACCACAGGTTCTCTTAAAAGGAGTTTCCCTGAGGTTAGAAACAATCTCTGGTGATTTATTGCCCTTTTAATGTAGACTTTCAACACAACTGTTCTGCAGTTAAGAAGAAAAATCACAGTGGTCTCATTCCTACATATCATTGACAGGACAAACCAAATGTTGTGTTCCCTGCTAAAAATATAACCTTTAACCAGCCTACAATAGTTAGCTAGTCTTTTTTGCTGGATTTTGAGTTGTTTTGAGCACTTGGCCACCTGGTCAGGCTAGGATACCAACTGGATAACTAGCATGATGCTAGCCTGGCTAGGCTGGAAATCTGACTAGAACTTAAACCAAGTGACTCACTCTGGTTTATTTAAGATACAATTTTATCTATTCTGAGGTGATTTGTGGTCCTGTGTCTGAGTTGAACCTATTAAACACTGGCAGAGTTTAATTAGAGTTAAGGTTTATTAGTGTTTGACCAATGAAAGAGAAATGAAAGAGAGATAACAGGTGTTTGCTTAGGCTATAATTATTAGTTTTGGGAGTGAATGTTGTGCAGGATAAACATTCTTTGAAAACTCATCTGTCTCTGACAGCACCACTGACATAGACCACACTCAGGCAGAGATATAGGCTATTCCACCTGTTTGCCTTTCACAGGTTATACAAGATAACTGCCCCTTCTATTATTTCTTACTCTGCTTTTCTTCATTTTCATAATGCAATATGAACCCAATATGAACATACTGGTATTATTTAAATGATTTAGCAATCCTAATGTTGTTTAAAGCTATTTGACCTTTATTCCTCCAAGGGCCACAAATGGATTAAAAACATTAAGCCAAACAGTGACCAGGATCTGTTGAGCTTTAAAAAGTCTAAAACGCCTTCAGTCTTCTGTGTACAGAACAGACCCAGAAAGCTTACTTTGTAACTCAAAATCTCATTGGTGAACATGCATTTTCACAAACTTCGGACAACTTGGAATATCAAGTCATCCCATGTGAATATGTTTGATATTTTATTGTCCTATTTAAAGATTGACAGCCCCTGATTACTGTACTTATTACTGTTGCTTTTTTTAACTTATTACTGTTACTTATTTTCTGTGTTAACAAACAATGTGTTCAAAATATTTGTTTGGTGTGTTGTGAAGTAAAAACTTGTTATACAGTTTGGAACAACATAAAAAAGCAAATTACAATATTTTTGGGTTAACTCTCCTCAGCCTTGATCTATTCCAAACCTTTATTTACCTGCCTTGAATGTGACAAAATATTTCAGGCTAATTCTTTAGTACTGTTTAGTACTACTAGCTGTGGGAGGGGCTAGGTACTTCAACTGAATTAGACACCATCTGTTTTCTAGTGTCCTAAAAAGTGCTCTTAACAACAGAGAATAACACAAGATGAACTGTCTGTCAGTATAGCATAGCAAATGATGCTATATTAACTCGTTGGCCTCATAATAATCTCCATGGCAACCACAACAAATCCACATTGTCACACTCCCCATGTAAATCTTCAGAAATCAAAGCTGCAGTACTGTGCAGTTGAATGCTATCAAAAGAAACGCTGAAAATAATGTGCCGCAGTGGAAGAGATTAACAATAGCTCTGCATGTGAAGTAAATCAGCTAAATTACTCTTGTGCCTTTACATATTTTAAGCAGTCCTTTTCTTTTTTGCAGTCCTAAAGGAGATTCACAAGTGGTTGAAAGTGCACAAATCTGATTATGTACCTACAATTTAATAAAAAATGTAAAACACGTAACAAAATCTATAATTAGCTAAAACATTTAAATAAAGTACATGTAGAATAATACAGTACATTTAAGGTAAGACTTCTACAAATCTGCAAATTGAATATTTAATGTCCTTAAAGAAATTATTCTTAAAGGAGATATATTTGGCACCTACACATTTTTTCTTCACGTTACACCCACCATCCTCATGCTAACATCAGACTGCAGCCCGCAGCATCTCATGTGAAGGTTATGACTGCAGTATCAGCTCTCTTTGATTTGCTTTTCCTTCTAAATGACAAACAGATACAAGGACACATTCAGTAACCATGTAATCATGTGAACATGCTCTTTAAATGAGCCAATTTCCTCTATGTTTGCTTCTGTTGTGGAGACACGGTGAAAAGTTCCATCATACCTGATTATCTTTAAACCAAAGAGACAAATAGATACTGCAGCACTAGCCTGCTGGTATTATGGGATGTACTCTAGCACTACCTAAACAATCATGTATTGTATGCGGGTGTAGCTAACCCGCTCTATGTCTAAAATACGAGACTGTAACCAATATTAAAAATAAATGTCACAGATTTTAAAATGATTGGCTCTTTTACTCTGATATAAAACTGAACAGCCCTTTATTGAGTGAAGAGCCACTAGTGTGGTAACACTATAATAGTGCTTAACAAAGCACTCATTAATACCTGCTGGATGTGGTTAATTAGCTAACGCGGGGAAAGTCATTTTCAATAGGAAGATATGAAATAATTGTTTCTTTTGTGCGTATTGTCATGCCAATGAAATAAAAATATTTTCAGGCACAAGGGATTAAATAACCTCTACGTTTTTATGTTTTGTGGCACAGAGACAATTCTGGACTGTTTAACTTGTACTGGTCTATGATGCCAAAAAATGAAGACAGTTTAAGCTAATTCAAAAGCTAGCAGATGATTCACAATAAACTCACAGACAAAACAAATGCAGACAAAACCAGACAAATTAATTTAAAACTAAGGGCCAGTTGATAGCAATAAATGAGCATTTCAGATTGAGTTTATGACCTTCACACCTTCGTTTTCCAAATAACTGAAAACATTTATACTGTGCTATTGAGAGAGTCTTGTGAGTATTTACTGAGGACAGAGAAGAGTGTGAATGCTAATCAAAGCAGGGATTAGCTGACTTCAAACCTGTAACTGTTTTCAGCTGATAAATGTGCTCCACTAAAGACTTCAGGACATCACTGAACATTCTCCAAAGCTGCTTTCCACCAGGTTAATGCATACCAGCACAATACACTGATAAGTGAAATCACTGCAGCACATTAAAAAACTGTTCAGATAAACCATGTCCCTGGTTCAAAAACACAATACCTGTGAAGCACAGAGACACAGTTGGTCTGTATGGTCATAACTGGCAGTGGTTTTCTTGAAGGTAATGGAGATATCTTCCTTGCATTAGAGGGTTCTGGGAGCTCGCATCTAGAGGTCAGGGTTAAGCTAGAGTGGGGCTAAAGCTTTACCTGTTTCAGGCTATTAGGTGGAGAATGGTGAACAAACAGCTTTAGTTTGTGGTTTATTTCAAAAGATGGCATTCCTGAAGAGCATGATGGCGTAGCCTGGGGAACATTAGTGAGAAAGACAGTCAGATCTCAGAAAAGGAATGAAGAGAATGTGGAGTAGTCATCAAGTGGAGGCAGGTGTATTAACTGTTATGTGTGTGTGTGTTTCATCTAACTACTCTAAACAATAGCTTTTAACTAGCTGAGATAATATGGCTTTGTTAGGTTGCTTTTGATCATATATGAGACATGTCATACAGTATATG